>ML778215.1:228767-248792 GCA_009831015.1 Picea engelmannii
TAGGGTCCAAGTTATTGTTAAAAATGGGCTATGAAGGTAGAGGTTTGGGCAAGCATGCACAAGGCATTGTTGAGCCTATTGTTGTTGAAGAAAGACCCAAGTATTGTGGTCTTGGATATGAACAAAGAGATGGAGAAAATTCCAAAGTCGAGGAGACAAGGGAAAAAGTTCCAAGCACAAATTTTGTTTCAAGTTCACCTCCTCAAGAAGGCTTTAAAGGTGAAAGTTCAAGAAATTTTGTTGAAAGTTCAATCCCTCCAGCATGTAAGGCTTGTGTTAAAGATGAATGTGAATGTGTGAAACGAAATATTTGTGACAGTGATCAGGACAAGAGCATTGTTGATGGTCTTCAAAGGAGATCTTGTAACTCTTCAAATTCACCTCCTCAAAGATGTGATAAAGGTGAATGTTCAAGGTATAATTTTGCCTATCATTCAGTTGCTTTTGATTATGTTAAGCATGATAAATTTGTATGTAAAAATGGAAGAAAGAATCCATGTACATATTGTGGTTTATATAACCATCATATTTCAAAATGTTGGAAAATATTGACCACTTTCAAGAAACTTTATAAGCAAAGACAACGTGAAAAGAGGATGCAAAAGATTTGCACTCATTGTCAGAAGCAGGGTCATCTTATTGACCAATGTTGGACATTGCATCCAACCACTCATCCACAACACAAGAAGCAGATGGATAAAGAGTTTGGCAAGAATGGAAGAGGAGATTCCATCATCGATGTGAGTCAAGATGATTCACAAGAGGACGATTTTCAGCAGAAAAAGTCACCGTTGAGTTGGCTTGGTAAGAAATGGTTGGATTTCTTGAGCAAGTAAGGCTTGCATTTTTCTGTTGTAAATTCACTTTTCAACATTATGTGTGCATTTATGGGAAGCATGATAAGTTGCAGTAGTTTATCACAACTTGCATGATGCAAGTTGCATGTGAATGCAATTCATTTTGAAGGCATTTTTGTTGTTGCATAACTTTGCCAGGAGGATGTAAAAGATGGATATGATGTTCACTTGTTACAGCCATTTATCTTTTTCATTTCAACTCTTATGTACCCACATGTTTCGGGGATATGTACTTATGTTTGTACTAGAAGGAGAGTTGAAGAGTTATGCACATGCATTTGTTTTTGTGTATGTGTAAGCAGTGAATCTGGTGATAGTTCATCATGAATGACTCACGATTGTTACATGATTATGTATCATGTTTGTCAACTTGTCAGTTTGGGAAGGTTGATATGTTTCAAATGAGTCTTGACTGGTGTTGATGATTGTCTGACGACTATGTTGTGTCGATCATGTTTTTCGACTTGTGTTTAGTTGATGGTGTTTGTTGACTTTTAAGTTGATTTTGAGTACACCGAGATGCAGGAAAACACCATGTGCTTTGATGAAGTACAATATGCGATAGTTTTCTTGGAGAAAAAAAAACTTTGTTGGCATCATTTTTCAGTCTTGTATAATTTGTTTTCAAGATTGATGGTTTTCTTGGCTTGTGACAAGATGTCGCAGGAAAATTTTTGTAGCCATTGGAGAGATGATTTTTTTGACGTTAAAGATTTCGAAAGAGGGACTTGATTCTCAGTGGGAAGGTTGGAAATATTCCAAGAAAAAAGAGAACAATGGGTCAACAACAACCAAAGAGTAGTGGTTAAAGGACATAGTCAGTTACAGTGCAAGGCATGTTAAAGTATCCAGGTGATTATCAAAACAATTTTCAAGTAGAATCAGTTGCCATAAATTGAAAGAAGAAGAGTATTGAAGCTCAGACAGATAATCATAAGCTTTTGTGGGTCCAAAATCCTTTCAGTGGGAAGGCGTGATCAAAATCTAGACCAGGGGTCAAATTTTAGCTCAAAAATCAACATTCTCGCAATTGCCTCAAAACAAACGTGAGCATAGGCCTCGTCATTGTTAACCCAACGCAACTCATTTTGTCTCAACCGAACATCAGGAGTGAGAGATATCACAATCTGTTCGGAATGTCAAACAGGAAAAATGAAGGGACGTTGACTGTGCAGTCCATACAGTCTGTACAGGCTGATGTGGCAGAATCCATACGATCACATGGCAAAGGTTATGTGGCAGTTTGATTGGCTGATAGTTAGCAAAATTTTGTTTCGACACATGGCAGTTATGGGGCAAATGGCATGGTGCCACATGGCCCAGTCATGGGCTACCACGTGGCACCATCGTATTGATTGTTGTTCAAAATTTTATGGATTCCACCAGACTCGAACCCCAAACCTCCATGCGTGCGTAGCGCCTTATCAAAGTCCACCCAACCACTATACCACACATTAGTTCTTATAAGGTATATGGCAAAATATATATTTGAATTTGATTGAAAGTTAATGTGGTAGGGGGTTGGGTTGGGGCTTAGCCCCAACCCGCAGTTATATCACTCATACCATATGACCTTTACATTTTTGAATGCATGTGAACATATAATGGTTGTATTACATGTATTATATGACCATTGGTAAACAGAGTGGCGCGCATATATTTAAATGGAGCTAGCCCATGGTTACGGGTGCCATAACATATGACCCTTGTCCTTTGAATGTGCGTGGGGGTGTTTTAAATGTATGAACCATGGTTTTATGATGTTACATGTGACCACAACCAGAGTGCGGAGGAGGGAGTTGGTATGGTTGGCACGATTTTGACCGTTAGCCCTTTTTACAAATGTGCAAGGTCATATGACCTCCACGTGCCTAGGTGCTAGGCGGTTAGGGGCTGGCGCACCCATAACCATCCTACAGTTCGCACCGTTGGCACAGTTGCACCTAGTGCTGGGTTTAAACACGAATTTGGAGCGTGTTCTTGGTTCAAGCACATAGAGGTGCGTTTTGGCAAACCAGAGCCAACAAGCTTGAAGGAAGAGAATGGCAGGAGGCCTATCTTCTTCATTTTTTGGCTGATTGAGGTGTCGTAAAGGCCCATCTAGGGTTTTTGGACGTCCTGAATCCATTGGCACTATTATCAAGGCCATTTGAAGACTTATTTTGTATGATTTTAGCCTTTGAATTTTCAGCAAGCTCCAGGGAGCTTGAATCCCTCATTGATTGAGGACATGTTTTGGTGAGCCTATGTTTGTTTTCTGTGAATGAATAATCATTTTTGGCTAATTGTTATGCTCTGAACACATTGGGATAGGTTTCAGAGGATTTTGATGACTTTTATAGCTATTTTTTCCAAAGAGAAGCTCATTGAAGCTTATGGCCAGATGTAGAAGAGGTCATGCCCGGATGAGCCATGATCCATTTTAAGAGTTTTATTAGTCATTTTTGGGGTTTTTATGTGTTCTGATCCCAATGGTACAATTTTTTTTTCCATTGGATTTGAGCAGTATCTTTTAAAATAACTTTTGAAAAATTAATCTCAGAGAGCCAGGTCCATTGATGGAGGCTCGAGGAGATGTAGCCTAGAGAGGGGTGAACTCCTTTGTCATCTTGTTCTTGTCATGATTTTGATGGTTTATTTGCTGCAATTTATGTTGCTATGTTTTATTTAAATCACTTATTTAACCATTTAAAAGAACAGATCCTCACATATAAGCATTTACAAGAAGATACATAAATTTGGCGCATAAACTATATTGCATATTTTAACACATGAAGCAAGTTCCTGTAAAGTTTTATTTTAATGAAGTAGAGGGTGCTTGCATAGCATAACAAGTCAACCTTCTACTTTCAGATCAAAGTCTCAACAAAAGGTCACACCTGATTTAGGGATAAGGATCCACATGGATGGTTCCAAGGTGTCACTCAGCTTCCCAAACCAGTAAGCACTCAAGATCCCACAAGTTTCTCAATGCACAACAATCCAAAGTACACCAACTCTATTCTCTCTAGCCTGAAAAACTCAAGAGAATGGTCTCCCTTATCTGCCACACACTCCCTCAGGATTTCCACCTACTTCCAGGGATCCAATGCATCTACTCAAGAATATCCATGATGAGACTCTTAAGATTCATAGTTGTGAACAAAAATTAACACATTCCCATGCATATCAGGCATGCAATCATTAATTCATGGATGGAGTACACCAACAAATACTACAACCAACGAACAATGACTTCTTCCTCAACAATTCCCCCCCATGTCCCAATCTAATAACAATAATGAATGAGAAATAATGAATGACTAAAAGAGTGAATGGAGAGTTAACATAATGAAGAGTGTGAACAATGAACAATGAGTCTAACCGACAAACAACCCAAATATGGGTTTATATATTTACTTGGAAATAAATAACCACATGCCCTTTCCCAAGAAGCTCATGTAACCACTTCTCTCAATTAAACAATTATTGGTAAATAAAATATAATAAAAACACTTAACCCCTTTAGCCCCTCTCTCATGAAATCATGTCCCCTGAAAACTCTTGTCCTTGTCCATATAGCAACCAACGATGTATTTTATTATTAATAATGATCAAAACATTACATTTCCTAGGCACTCCAACCTCTTTTAATTATTTGGGTGCTCTGGTCTTTCATAAAATAAAATAAAACACATGATTAATATGGGGACTCAAAATAGGGGTATTACATTCCCCTACCACTTATTTTGTCACAGTCCTCACTGCATATCCAAAACAAAAATACAAATTTCAAAATTTTTCAAAATATCGTGGGTACTCTACCCACATGTAATCTCCATGCTCCCAAGTAGCATCTTAAGGACCGTAAAAGGTCCACTGAATGTTTACCAGTTCTATGACTCGATTCTAGATAATTTCAACGTTTTTGTCCAATATGTGCACCAGATGGACCTAAAAGTCTCCCTATGTCTCCACCTGAATCAAGTTCCACCCATTAACATGGTTATGATCGTGTACTTACTTTATCAACAAAGAGACATGAAATACATTATGCACATTCATGGAAGTAGGAAATGCAAACATCTATGCAAATAACCCTATTATGTTCAATATCTCAAATGGACCACATAATTTGGTTGCTAACTTTGTACAATTTCCCAACTTCAATGAGCTCTTCTTGGGATTCACTTTCAAAGAACATGTTCTCTCACTTTAAATTATCTAGTTGTTCTACCCTTATCTGCATAATGTTTCTTTTGATCTTGTGTTTCCTTCAAATTCTACCTAATTTTAACCATATGATCTGATATTCCATATCCTTGAGAAATTATTTCCCAAGTAATATTTTGTCTGTTGGGTTGTCCCAACTCACTATAGTATTGCATTTTATACCATACCAAAATTCAAATGGGATCATCTTCAATGAAACTCGATACCCATTATTATAGTATATTAGACAATTGCCTTAGGTATCCCATGCAACCTAACAATTTCCCTCATGTAAATTTCTGCAATATTATTTGTTGTATGAGTCATGTATATGGGGAAAAATGAGAAACCTCTATCAATTTATCCACAACTACCATTATGGAATCATGTTGCTTTGTTGTCCTAGGAAATTTAGTTATAAAATAAATGGTTACAACTTCCCATTTCTTCTCTGGAATTGGCAATGGTTGTAACAAACCCAATGGGTGTCTATTCTAAGCCTTCACTCTCTAACATTCCATACATATGGAAATGTAATCAACAACATCTTCCTTCACTCCTAGCCAAAATAATTGTCTTCTTACTGTTGCAATTGTTTTCTGGTAACTAAGATGTTCGACATATGGAACATTATGCCTTTCATTTAACACCAAATTCCTAATTTCTCTAGAACTAGGAACATAAAATATATTCTTATGCATAAGTAATCCATCTTCCTTAATATCATACTCTTTAAGTTTATGATGTAATTTTTTTTGCTAGAAACTTTATTTTACTTGTAGGTAATGTTGGTCTATAACAACAACATCTAAAATTATTCTCTTCAAATATGAATGATGCATACTAATGGTTGTAGCATGCATGAGATGTACTCTTCTACTGAGTGCATAAACAACTTTATTTTATTTCCCTTTTATATGATTTATGTCAAAGTCACACTCACTTAAAAATCCCAACCATATTGGTTTTTTGTCATTCAAAGTTGGTTGTTCAAAAATATATTTAAGACCACTATGGTTTGTCCTTAATTCAAATATTTTTCCCATGAGAAAATTCCTCCACATATTCAATGCATGAACTATGGAAGTAAGCTTTGAATCACGTGTTCCATAATTCCTCTCATTTTATTAAGTTGTTTGGGCTCATAACCAATGACATGTCCATTTTGAGTGAGGACTCCACTAACTCCTTCCATGCATGCATCTGTACATACCACAAAATTCTCATTTGGGTCAGTGTTATTTAAAATAGGTTCACAAGTAAGTAATTCTTTTAACAAATTAAAGTTTTCTTCACACTTTGTTGTCCATTCAAATTTAATTCCCTTCTTTTACAAAGAAGTGATGGGATGAGCAATATTAGAGAAACCTTTTATAAAGCTCTTGTAGTATCCAGCTAATCCCATAAAAGATCTAATTTCTGAAACATTCCTTGGCATTGACGATCCTCTATTGGCTTCAATCTTCTCTGGATCTACTGTTATACCTTCTTCTGAATTAATGTGACCAAAATAATGGATTTGTTCTTGGCGAAAAGAACACTTACTAAGCTTAGAATACAATCAATGTTCCCTTAGCACTTGAAACACCAACCTCAAGTGATGTTCATACTCTTCCTTGGATTTAGAATAAATAAGTATGTCATCCAAGAACACAATGATACACTTATCCAAATAATTTATGAATATGCCATTCATTAATCACATAAAGATAACTCATGAATTGGTAAGTCCAAATGACAGTACCACTAAAAATTGATAATGTCCATACCTAGTTCTAAAGGTTGTCTTATTGATGTCTTCTTCCTTGATTCTTACCTGATGGTAGCTTGATCTCAAGCATATATTTGAAAATATTATTTCCCCTCTTAGTTGATCAAAGAGGTCATCAATTCTACATAGAGGGTATTTTTTCTTCATTGTGGATTTATTCAGTTGTCTAAAGTCTATACATAGCCTCAATGTTCCATCCTTCTTTTTGACAAAGAGTATTGGTGCTCCCCCAGGTGAAACACTTGGATGTATGTACCCTTCCTTCAAAAATTCTTCCAGCTACATTTGTAATTCTTTTGATTCTGGTGTACTCATTCTATAAGGTGTTTTTGGTACTAGGAAAACACCTGGTACTAAATCAATAGAGAAATATATTTCCCTCTTTGGTGGTAATCCTGGTATTTCTTGGAATATAACTTCAAACTATTGCAATACTAAAAAATCTCCAAGGATTGGCCCTTTTGTCTTTTATAGCTCTTCCACATGAGATGCATACAATTCACATCCTTTCCTAAATAATTTCTTCAGTTGTAAGGATAAAATATCCCTTATAGAAATGTGTCTTGTAATTCCTTTCGTAGTTATTTGTTTCACTTCTTCATCAAGACATGTAAATGTCTTGTTATGACAATCTAGGACATCTTAATTATTGTCTAACCAATCCATACCAATTAGGATATCATAAATCCTAATGGTATGATATTCGTATAAACATTACTACTGACTGCCTTCATATTTATTGGACAACCTCTGACCATCTCATTGATCCTTATTTTGGTTCCATTGGCTATCTGAACCAAACTTGACCTCTTAATATTATTTTTCTCCAAATTTAATATATCCACTATTTTAGGATCAATGCTACAATGGATTTCTCCCAAATCAATTAAAATAGCAACATGATGATTAATGACCTTACCTTCCACTTCGATCATATCGGATTGGTACTCTGCTTGTAGATATTCTAAGGCTGCATACATTCTTCCCATGTCCTCCCTTGTTGTATTCTCTTGGATTTTGTGCATGGTATTCATTTTATCTCCTCTATGAGGGAAATCCTTGTATAGGTTATTTTATTTGCACCACCAACATTGGATTGGTGGTATTCTTCTTTTTCCCAAGGATTCTTCTTTAGAAAAATAATCTTGTTGATTTTTATTAGGGTTGTTTATGTTGTAAATAGATTTGTATCCCTTCCTTCTCAAATTAGATTTCTCTTTCTTCTTATCCTTCTAAGGTTTATGCATGGATTATCTACCATTTACTTGCTCATACAGATACTTAGCCTTCCTAATGGTGTTTTTCAAAGTCCTACGATCATCATACTTGATATTCTCCTTATAAAAGTATGGAAGTTCACTCAAAAACCTCTGTATATTCACTTTTTCATCCTTTATAAACCCCACATACTTAAGCAATGCCAATCACTTCTTTTCATATTCTACCATGGTCATGCTTCCTAAACTGAGTTCAAAGAACTCTTACATTTTCTTTTCATAGAAGTTCTCTGAAAGGTACTGCTTCTAAAAATATTGCTTGAAATTCTTATAAGAGATCATGCCCTCATTAATGTGATCAACTTTATTTACCTGATCCCATCGCATAACAACTTTTCAGTGTAAATGGTATGTGTAAATTATGGCTTCTAGGTTGGATGAGTAGTTGTGAAACTGAAATTAATTCTTGATTCCAAGAAACCAATATTCAACATCATATTCATTTTCTCTTTCACCATCAAAGGATGATGGATTAATCTTCGTTAACTCTCCTTTTAAATTGTTCAATTCATGTCTTATTCTTTAGTGTCTAACAAGAGACACTTCTAGACTGCTTATGGATTCTTTAGATGCATAAAATTTACTTAATGAGTAAGGACGTGAGTGTTGTCTATGAGTTCTACTATCACTTATTGAATGGCTATATCTAATGTAGTTATCTCTTCTTTCATGATATCTTCCTTCTTCCTTCTACCTTCAGTCCGATACATTCTTTGTATGCCTATGCAACTAATTTAGGCTTTACATCACTTGAGAATTTATCTAATTTTGTTCTCTCATCAAACTCTCATTTTCTACTTTGTAACTATGCACTTCTATTTTTATACTTCTCATAGTCTCTGTTAATTTTTCTTGTTCCCCTCTACTCTTGTGCCCATTTGATTATGTCTTTGCATTAGCTACATTGATATTTTGACCTTTTCCTTCTTTATCATGACTTAAGTCTCCCTATCCTTCCTACACTTATTGAATATGCATTCTTATATTGAATTGATATGTTTATACTCTCTAATTCTTCAAAATGTGCAAGAAACCATTTTGTTAGAATTATGCATATTATAGAATTTTTTTCAAACAATGCTACATGTCATTTTTCTGCTCAATTCATGAAGAAATATATCATCATTTTCCAAATTATAATAATTCAAGGTTATTCTTCTCTGAATAGGATTTCAAAAGAATATACCCATGCCCCAATCCGATATATGAGATGAAATTTATGGCTTCATGGAAAATCCACTTTCACCCCATTTACGCAATTTCTCCATTGGTGTAATTTTATTGAAGTGCCAACTTCTGTTAATTGTAGGAGAAAATGTTTTAGTAACTAGAGAAATTTTTGAATGAGACATAGATAATAATAATAACATAAAATTCATAACAACTCTCATATTTTAAATTCGATTCTCTAGTAAAAAAATACAACAATATGGAATCTCCAATTTGTCCCTTTTTACCCCTTTTTCCAGACTTTTCAGCAAAACTGACTATCTCTCAATCTGTGCACTTCTGGAAAAACTTCACTAGGACAAATTTTTTCATCTTGATGAGTATATAAAAATTCAAATAAATAAATTTTCCATTTTTTTGAACTAGGGTCACTTTTCCTCTACGAATCTAAAAAATCCCCAAAACATGGCCCTGAAAAGTGGATTTTGTCCTATTTCGGTATCCCCATTCCAATCCAATTAGGATCTATTCGATTCCTTCATGGGTTATTTGTATGTCTTCTTTATGGAATCTCTCTAAGAGTTTCATCTTAATTAGGATATTTGTCAAGGATCTGGACCTAGATTTTTAAAAACCACTTTGCAATTTATGAAAAATCCAAGCAGAATTAGATAATGACCCTCTCTAAAAATTTTGTAGATCTCCTCTTAGCAAAAAAAAAACACAATTTTCATCTCAATCCAACTTAATATGCTCCAATTATGGCCAAAATATGAAAATGGCACCAGACACATTTCTTTTAAAACTGTGGAACACTTTTTCCTATGTGTGATCTACACTGTCGATATCAAGTCGGAAGAAATATTGACCATTGATTTTCTCTCTATTGAGGATCGATGATTTCCTTTGTGAACCAAGCCTTCCCAATGACATCCCCTATGCTCAATCATCGACCATCGATTTTTTTTCTCTGCAACCAAATTTTTCCCATGGGTTTCATTGATGCCTAATCTCCCTGATGCCGGATCATCAACCACCAATCATCGATCATTCTACCCGAAAAAAACAATATTGTTTACAATTCTCACTGAACCTCAACCATCGATGATCGACCATATTCATTGGTATGGAAACTATGTTGATGTGGCATATCACATGGATGATGATGTGGCATGACACATCATCACCCTCTTTTCTCCATCGACGAATGATATTTTCTCTTGGAAGAATGAGAACTTCTCACTAAATCTGTCAATTCTTGACCATATATCATCAACGATCAAATATGTCTCTTGGTGAACTTCAACACTTTTCCAAAATCATCGATCCTTGACCATCGACCATCAATGATATAATATGTCATTTGGTTGAATCTCAACACTTCGTCAAACTTGTTGATCCTTGGCCATCGATGATCATAAATGTCTGTTGGAAAAATTCAACACTTTAGCAAACTCGTCGATCCATCGCCACATTCTTTTGGTCAGTTCATTTGACAAAATTTAGCACTTAGAAAAGTTCGGCCAAAAACCCAGGTGGATTTTTGTCTTTGATATCCCAGCCAATATGATCTTGACCGTTGATCTCGCAAACTTGATAAACCTAAAAAATTTATCAAATTTTAAATATATCCAAGGAAAATAGGGGTCATTGATCTCAAGATCGAACACGATCTCAATGGTCAACCCTTTGAACTTTTCCCCATGCTACAATGACCATTAAAATACAATTTTTATCAACCTTCCAGTTCAAATTCATCTCTGTAACTCTACAGATCGAATACATTCAACTTCTTAGATAGTATTGACTCATTTCAACTTCAATATGCTCACGAATTTGAGGAATTTTCTCTCTAATATTTCTGGTTTTTTTTTCCCAAACTCGCACAAACCAAAATATGTGACAATGAATTTTCTTGATTCTCACTTGTTTTGGCCCATAACAGTTTGGTGTTTGAACTAGAAGTTTTGATACCAATATGTAACATACCCATCCACCAAGTTCAAGCCTTGTTACTCCAAAAACAAACTTCAAAACTGATTTTGAAATTCTGATAACATCTAATTAATAAAGAAGCATGAAATACTCACATGAAGTAATCAAGATTCATGTTACAACATAAAATACGTGAATATTATTCCATGCACAACAATAACTAGAAATCATGCATATTAAAAATATGAGTGTCAGAGACAATAATTAATACAGAATGGAAATCAATATACAAGCAAAGGAAACCATGATAGACAACACTTATCTTAAACAAATTCAATCACGACTTGGCTGTAGACCAAGGACATTAGACCCAACCATAGACACTTCTATTCCAAGTCTCAACAATAGGTCACCCCTGATCCGAGGCTATGAATCCACAAGGACACTTCCAAGTTTTCACTCAGCTTCCCAAACCAGTCAGCACTCAAACTCTCAAAGTTTTCTCAACACACAACAATCCAAAGTACACTAGATCTCTTCTCTCCATATTGCACAACACAATAGAATGGACTCCCTTCTCTTCCACACAGTCACTCAGTATTTCCACCTCCTTCTAGGGATCCAATGCATCCAATCAAGAATCTCCATGATGGGAATCTTAGGATTCACAATTGTGAACAAAACTTAACACATGCCCATGCATCTCATACATGAAGGAATTAATTCATGGATAGAATACACCATCAAATATAACAAACAACAAACAATGGATTCTTCCTCAACAATTATCCCCCATGTCCCAATCAAAGAACAACCATGAATGAGTGAAAGAGTGAATGGAGAGGGAACAAAATGAAGAGTGTGAATACTTACCAATTAATGAACCCCCCAAACAACCCAAATATGGGTTTATATATTTACTTGGAAATAAAGAACCACATGGCCTTCCCCAAGAAGATCATGTAACCAATTCTCTCAATTAAAAAAATTATGGGTAAATAAAATATAATAAAAAGACTTAACCCCTTAAGCCCCTCTCTCATGGAAATATATCCCCCTATAGCTCTTTTCCTTGTCTTTATAGAAGACAACGATGTATTTTATTATTAATAATGATCAAATCATTACATTTCCTAGACACTTTAGCCTGTTTTAATTTTTTGGGTGCTCTAACCTTTCATCAAATAAACAAAATACATGATTAATACGGGGACTCAAAATAGGAGTATTACATGTTCTGTCTCCTCGTATTTTTGATATATGGCCTTTATTCCAGGAAAGGATGGATAGTTATGACTTGCATGGTCCTTGCTACATACTCCGCAGATATCAATCCAACTGACACTCTCTCTTTGGATGGTTTGTTCTGCATTTCAGGAAAATGATAGACAATGCTTGTTCTATTTCTTCTTACTTCTTATTTTTCTATAGTGTATCCAGTTGGGAGATCAAGGAACTTAGTATATAAATTTTAAAGTCTTTTAACGTGTTCCTAATTTCTTCCCTCATGGCTCCACTTCCAGAAGGCTTTCTTGTTCATGCCAATATATCTCTTGGACCTTTTCTTGTTTTACATTTGCATCTGGAATACTTACAACATATTTCCAAGATAATATCATATTCTAACTAAGAAATGTCTCGCCCACCCATAATTTTGAGGATTTTTATACCATCATCTCAGATTCCTCTTAGGAACAAGACACATCGTGTTTCAGGAGTCAAGTCTCCTTGTTTTTCCCCTTGCAGGTTATATGTGAATCATTCAACGTAATATTACAAACTCTTATCTTTAGGCTGCATCATCTTGAAGAATTCCTCTCTTATTTATTTATCCTTAAAGTAGTCTTGGTATTTGTACAAAAATTCCAATCAGAATGGAAACAAGAAACTGAATACAACGTATGTCTATACAAGTAATTTATGCATGGTATGTAATGCCAATTCTCAATTGAAAACCTTTGTAAAATCAAAAGATGAAGTCAAATGAGAAAAAATGAACAAATGGCTTACCTGTTTATAGCAAAAAGTCCAAAGTATATGAGCATTCTAACTCAAGAAAAGATGGAAGTGCTGACAAAAGAGAGTCCTTAGAGTGCAAGTTGATACAAGGGATGCATAATTTTTTTCATCATTTGGTCCCATGAGTGGATGTTATCTTTTCCAAGACCCATGAACCATTGTAGTGCAGCACTTTTAAGTATGGAAAGAAAAAGATTCAATTTCTGGGCATCTGTCATGTTGTCATAGCTTATGCAAAGTACATCAAAATCGAAGAGGAAGGTATCATGATCTTCTTTAGATAACCATGAAAGTTTGGCAGAGCTGAATGAGGAATGTTCTTCAGCTTGGTCTCCTCATCCATTTATTTAATTTGTAATTCAAAAGTTGTGGGTTCCTCCTTGACAATCTTGTGGGCCATTTCTTTCTGATCAATGTCTTTTTATTCCAAAGTTGCCTTAGGAAAAAATAATTATTTTGAATGATATTTTTTGTTGATCTTCTCTTCTGAAAATGGAATCTATGTGTGCGAAGACCCTTGTAAAGTCTCTGATTCCTGAGGGGATGCTTTGGGGTTCTTTTTGGCAAGAAAAATTATCGTTTGGGGTTCTTCTTGGAAAGAAAAATTATCATTTGGGGTTCTTCTTGGCAAGTAATTTGGTTGATTAAGATCCTTTCCCTCTTGTTATTGTCTTACACTGTTATCATTTTAGGGGTTTTTGAAAGAACTAATAAATCTACTTTGTTGATCTCTAGATTTGGGCATATAAAATATTAGAAAATCATCCTACAATTTACTAAAAAGAAATAAAAAAATCTATTCTATTGAAATGAATAAAAATCCACACAACTAAATAACACTACTTTCTATTGAAATTTCCCCGACAATGATGCCAAAAATGATGGACTTTTCAATTACTTCCTAATTAACTTAGCAAGAAACTAAAGAGTTGTGCATTTAATTATCAATCCAGGGTTGTATATTACTTACGAACTATCACGCACCATATATGAAAATATTAGTTTTGTTTTAGCTAAGGATTTGTAGTACTTTTGATGTCACAAATCAAGGGTTCAAGTTACTTAATTAAGTCACCAAATTACAGTAGTAAATATCACACTTGCAGAGTTGAAATAATACTTGCAGAAATTGAAGTCACACTTTACGAAAATTGAAATCACACTTGCATAAATTGAAATCACACTTTGCAAAAATTGAAATCACACTTGAAAGAATTGAAATCACACTTGCTAAAATTAAATCTACACCATGTTCTATTGGTGACTTTCTCAAGTAGAATGAAGGCCTTGTTCTATTGTAACAATTACGTGTTCGTGCATTTGATAATAGTATGATGTAATATCAATACCAACTACTGAAGCTATAATGAATAAGAAAGAAAATAGAATAAAGTGAAACTGCAATCGAAGTTGCAACAACATGAGTTGTGACAATGAAACTGTAGCACAAACGAAATCACTGTGACGTGAGTTGCAACAACATAAATCCCAACACGACATCATTTAAATTGAATAAATTTGCACTATCGAGAGTTGTAACAATGTCAATGGCCATGAAATAATCGAAACAAAGTTGAATTACATATTAAAGTCATAAATTATTTTAACACTAAATGAATATCAACCACGCATGAATTTCAACATTGTTTCTATGAAATCAGAATTGCAACAGAATAAGAAATGAAACGATTACTGAAATACATGAACAAAATTTAAAGATTAAATCCTATGCTAATATGTAGGAAATACATGACTAAGGAGGGGGTACTACCCCCTTAGGAAAGGTACTGAGCTATGGAACTAGGATCACATGATCACCAACACATCAACACATGAATAAGAGTGGGAATGGAAATTATATTCCAGGAATTTGAAAATACAATAGCATTTTAATGCTTATCAACATATTTCTCTCTCCCCTTAGATATAGGGAAGATGAGGTCTGTATACAAGACAATTTTTGTATAAAATTATACAAAGGAAATGATGAAAAACCATGAGAATCCAACTATTCATCCAGTTACAATAAATTTTCCAAATTTTAGAAAATATCTACATTTGCTAATTTGGTGGAAAAACCGTTTATTCTTTTGGTCATCTATTTTCCTCTTGTAAATTTCCTCTATGAAGACTATTTCCTAACCATTGTTTGCAACATTCATTGTTGTTTTGGCGGCTTTATATTTGGAATCTCAGAAATGGTGTCCTCGGAGTCACAACAAAATAAACGTTTTTGACTTATGTGTGTGTGAAGAGTGGCTTTGTGTGCAAGAAATTGAAAATTGTGCCAAGATTTTAATAAGTTAAGTGTGAGATTGCAACATGTGGAATTATTGGGGTCCTTACAAATATTCTTTACCTATCTTACTATTTTTCTTTGGTATATCCTTGCGGAATATTTAAATCTCTAGAGAACTAGCAATGTGGACATATGGGTCCTTACAAATCCTTTAAACTCCCTAAAATGTTGTATATACTAAGAACGCTTTGAAACTATCCTAGAATTGTAGACATGTGGGCATGTATGGGCCTGTTACTTGATCTTTAAAGTTTCCTAGAGTGTGAGTTAAACTAAGAAATAATTTTAGAAGCTATCCTAAGATTGTAAACATGTGGGAATGTATGGGCCCTTACAAGCTTTAAGATGGTTTCAAAAACAAGAGAAACCCTAGGGAGGCTTTGTCCTCTCCTAAATATTTTTTAAGAGAGATGAAATGCAACATCCCCAATGTCCAACTGGGCTATGCCATGTAAATATTTTCAAACTATATGCAAATCGGATCATATACACACAAAAACTCGTGCAGAAATTTATATATAAAACTTAAAAAAGAAAAATACATTATGTAAATGCACAGATTCATATGGAAATAACAATAAACATATACATACATCATAGACAGGAAATGCCCATAAAAATAACACATAAATAATAATCCAACATAAAAATTAACACACAATTGACACTTATCTTGGTAAGAATATCACCAACTGCGTGCAAACCTTCCACAAACCTCCCAACCTTAGACGACACTGCTCATCACTCTTAGTAGTGGGTCACCCCCGAGTTGGGACTAAAATCCACCTGGGTAAAGGGATTCCTAGCCAGGATGATGTATCTCAGACAACAGGAAAGACTCTGTCACATGTGCCAACTCAAACTAATAGCCTACAGTGTCTAATTCCCCACATGCATGTCCCACCCCAGGAAGTGTTCCCCTTCTATGCTCAAAAATTCCTCGGTTGACCCACTTCCCTTCCAGGGCTTCAACAAAAGGCCATACAGGAAGTCTCAGAGCCCTGTAGCTGCAGTTTAACACCTTCATAAAATCAATTCCCAATAATTCTCTCACCTAGAGAGATTGCTCAAGGGCATGGAAACCTGCCTATTCAATATCCCATGGGCCTGACAACCAACTTCTTTAGGCCAGATCCTGATCTAACCAGGTACAAATATAGGTATAGGTACAGGTATGGTACTGGTATAGTGACAATAATGAAAAGGTATGAAGGACAACTCAATGAGTGGGTGAATGATGATGGAATGATAGGAAAATGACCTAAGTCCAAGCTATATGTATACATGTTCCCAACTTGACACTTGTCATGTTGGGAGCTACTTTGGCCCACTTTTCCCCATCCTTAGAACTTAGGCTAAAATAATTATCCATATTTTATACTTTAATGAATTTTAACATAATATTCCTTTCTAGGTTAAGCTCCCTAGCTTATCCCTTTTCCTTAACTCTTAACTACCCCCTTTCCCTAACTAGTGGAGTTTAGTCCCCCATAATATTTTATCATGGTCGGTCTTTGCGCAATGAAGTATTTTATATTAATGTTAATACATATACAAAAATAGGCTCACTAGTTGTTATAACCCTAAATTGCACCACACATGCTTACCTAGCATCATGCCAACTCATATCCCTTATTTGCCAAAACACTGCTGAAAAACTCTTTGAAAATCCTCTTGAATAAAGGCACATGTTCCCTAACTCATTAATACATGCGTGTACATGCTGGCTGACCCAAAACAGCTTGTGTGGACCAACAAAAGCATGAAAAAAGGAAAGTTGTCGATGGAACAAAAAGCTATGGGTGAGTTAACTGAAACTCCTGGCCATGCATGGCCGAGGGTTCGTCCAAATACCTATCTCCTTCTAGCCTATAAAAGAAGGGGTAGGGGTACCATTTGGAGAGAGGAAAAATCTAGCAAAGAAACTCTGCCCATTTACGTATTCCCATTGTCCCAACCCTTTAGCCTTTTCTAATGCCAAAGGAGATTTAAAGCAAAGCAGTTGAAGGGAAGAAGAAGAGGAGCCCAAGATCAAGTTCAAGGAGTGGTGGTCGGTCTCAAATTTTGTAAGTTGACTCATTTTAAGTAATAAAGAGAATAGTTTTCCCATCCCAATTCATGAACTTTTTATGGTTTGATTAGTTTATGTTTGCTTTCTAACCCGTTAGTATATAAGTAGTATGCATGCATAGTTGTTTCTCATTTTGAATGTAGGTCATATTTGGAAGGAGTATTGTGAACAAGTAATCAAGCACAATGGAGGATCAACATCAAACGCCGGTAACGAGGTAGGTTGATATTTCCATGGATTTACTAAGAAAAGGGGATTTAAATCTAGGGATGAAGGTAGAAGGTAATTTCTATTCAGTCATATCTGCATGCAAAGTCTGAACTCTATTTGCTAGTCCATAGGGTGTTTTTCCCCAACAACAGAATTGGCGACCATATTGGGGACAACTCTCTAGGGTTCCTGGAATTTTATTTAGTTTTTGGGTAGTTTAAAGACTAGTTTTTCTTGCCTGTCTTTTCTTTTCGTTTATGTAAGGTCTGAGCTAGTAGGGAGTCTAGTTTTCCATACCAGCTTTCCCTGAATTTTGCTTGACTGTGTTTTTCGGGACCCACAGAGGTACATGTGGCCTACAAAAGGTATGCACATGTGTACCCACGCCCTATCCTCTTATAGCCCACTTTTGAACGCTAGCTGTAGAGGTAGCAGTAGCGTGTAGAGTTCAGAGAACCTCAGAGGTAGTCCTCCTCTTCCTTATCAGAATCACACATTCTTAGGTGGTTTTTTGGAATTTTGTCTGAGTCTTGTTTGCTAGCAGTCCTATCTTAGATTGTTTTTGCCTTATTATTTTTTTCCTTGCATTATTTTTTTTTTTGTTAGAAAGAGTATCCAAGCCTTCAAGGGATCCTAGTTATCAATATCAGTGGTCTCTTCCTAGTTTAGTCTATCTGTTTTCATTTTTTCTTAGAGTTTATATATACATGCGGCCTATACAAGGTCAGCCCGTGTGTACACGCCCTCTGTCTCTATCCAGCACGCGTTCGCACACGTGCTGTTTGAGTAATAGTCGCGTGCTTGTAAAGGATACTTTTTGTTAAGGGTAAGGCATTCATCCTTTCCCTTGATAATAATTACTCCCCTCAGGTGTTTGAATCTATGTTTGAAAATTTAGTAGCTTAGGATTAATTTTACCCTTAGCTTGCTTTTTCTCATTTAAAACGTTGCCAGAAAAAAAAAAAAAAATTACGATTTTCAGACAAGTGTGAGAGTCATTGTTTTTACAATTGCTATTGTGTGATTTGTTAATCTGATTCTTTGCGATCTGTGATTAGGCCATAATTGCTTTTCTTGGTTTTTTTCTTGTCGGTATTTTCCCTTTCTTTCTTTACTAGAATAGATGATTTTAGAGGAAAAATTTCTCTCCTGGGTGAAATTTAGGGGCTTCCAATTTTTTATTGGGCGAATTTTTTGTATTAAAGTGATTTTTTAAAAATTATATCATTAGCCCGTAATTTATTTTAGGGAAAAAATCATGTACAGGGTTAGCCCTTGTTTTTAGGAGAGATTGAGGAAAACAAATTATATTTCGCCCCTGCAATTTGGAGGGACAAGCTTCCATTAGCCAAATTTCTAGAAGTATGGGAATTTTTGATAGCTTCTTCGCCCTGCCATTTGGTAAAATCGGGGTTTATAGTTTAATTCACCCAGATTTTGTGGTATGGGCACTGGGTAGCTACATTTTGGCCCTCGCACCTGGTATAAGTTGTATGGGATCTGCCCAGTGTCCAAGTTTAAAATCATAGCTTTGTTACTTGTCTAGTTCATTCGTGAGAACTACAGAGTCCACTATCTATTGACCATCCCGAAAATATCTAATTCCCCAAGGCTTGGTTTACATATATTGAATTTTCGGGCTTATTTCCCCTCGATAGAATGAAAAAAAGGGCAAGAGTCAGAGATTCTAGTGGTGGAGCCACCTATTCAGAGTAGAAGAAACTAGAATTTGTTACAGTTATTAGCCTGGTGGAGCCACCTGTTCAGAGCAGAAAAAACTCGGATGGTGCCACGCGAGGCTTTGGTGGTCAATAATTACTAGGCTTTCCAAACGATTTGATAGGTATTTACTATTTACCTGGTCCTTTGTCTTTATTACCCGTCCAAGATATCAAACTTTTCAATCATGTTTAGTGGAATTATGACGTTGTCAAAACATTTCAAACATGTGTTGTTGTTGAGTATCATGTTCTCTTTCTTTTTCCTCCACATTGGAAAGGTGTTGTGTTTGGAGACAAATGGATGATTCAACAGGAAAGCCATTTTTCATGAGCAGAACACTTCACTCCATTTGGAAGTTTTTGTTTTAGATTAGATTTGGCTATCCACTTGTTGTCAAGATTGCCATTTTTAAAAAATATGTAGAGAGTCTTCACGTCAGCACTAAAGAAGATATGCTAGCCCTCCTTGCCTATGCGTGGGGTGTTTGTCTGTCCTCTCTTTTC
>ML778215.1:262227-290997 GCA_009831015.1 Picea engelmannii
GACCCGGTTACAAAAAATGGTGCTACCGGTAGCACCACTTTTTAATTTGGGGGTTGATTTTCATGTTTTTTATGCAAAAATATGGGTTTTAAGGGCTAGAGTTCTCGTTTTGAGGTCACAGTTCTCATTAAGTTGGTAACTATTTTACATATAGAGGGCTTGTTTTGGGATTCCATCGTTCGCATTTGCCATGAAGCTTCATGGGTCTCGAATCTGTTCAAGGTCCTCAGTTGTCTTCTGGACCATTTTCTCTCGATACCCTTGACAGGTTTTGGGCTCGATACCCTGCTCATTGTGGTCTACCTGACTTTTGACTGTACCCGCCTAGTGACTGTTCGCATGCTGGCAACCTAGTTTCCAATCTTTGTTAGGGACATACACAGGTGATTGCGGGGGTATACCGCGGTACCTAGGACAGACATTGGGCCATGCATTGCAGAGTATACCTAGAGGGTGCTTCCATGTTCAAGTTTCACTTGCACCGATAAGTTTCTCTAGTGTTGGTCGTTGTAACTGTTCTTCCAATTAATTTAGTGTTTGCTTGTCTTATCTTCTAGGGAATTTTTTCTTAGTGTGTGTTACTTTTGAGAATTTAGACTACCTTAGAGTGTCTTAGATATTCTCACATAGTGGAGGATCCTAAGCTCCACTAGTCATGAAGGATTCTTGGCCTGCTATTAGTTACATTGGAGCCACCCCTGCCACCACTAAGGTAGAAGCTAGACCAACAAGGGTCTTTTGAAGCGATCGAGTTACAAACGTTTGTGCCTGAACAACCCTTGGAGGAATCGACCATTTTGGACCTTGAAGAAACCTCTCTTGGCCAGGTTGAAACCCCAACCACTGATTTCCTGGCACCTTTTATTGTACCAATTCAATTTCACGAGCGTCGGACAGTGTCACACGCATCAATGGAAACAAATGTTGTTACTCCTTCTGGGAATTCTTCAATTCCCACGACGGTTGTCACCACAGAAGGGTTGTCATCACCTAACCTATCATCATTGGTCTGAGCCACCATGGCCTCGACCGCAACTAATTCGCACAGTGGTCCGAACCCATCTTTGGCAGTGGCCACAACCCCTTTCACACCAAGTGTGACAGGCCCTCCGTTCTCATACGGTATGCCTAGTTCAGGTAGAAGTCCTGTACTTTCCCACTCCACTTTACAGACTTTGGGTCTGGGGGTAGGGAGCTCTAGCACTCCTCCGCAAGGTCACATGGGGGGTACTCCTATCCCTTTTCATGCTTTTCCTTACAGAGGAGGTCATATCCCTCCTTCGTCCCCTTCACTCGGTGGCTCGCATCAGCAATCCACTGGGCAACCTACACATAATAGTTTATTTGAAGTAGGGAGTCAAGGACCACCTTCTCATAGTATGCCAGTAGGTTTGACATCATTTTCTTGGAACAAAACATTTGGTAACCACACCTTCTTGTCAGTCGCTTTCCCGACTAGGGGAAACCCCATTTTTGGACAATCTACTCTTGGGCAAGGTACTATTCCTGGACAGGGGGCAAACTTAGTAGGACCTTGGAATTCAGGGAAAGGATCTATTTCCTCCTCCAGAATGTCGATCTGGGGTAATTCTTTCCACAATCAATGGAACCCCGCAAAAAATACTATGCCTATCCCCATGGGACCGACATGTGGTAATCCTTCCCAAAGTCCTTCGAATACAATGCATGCCCAAAAATATATGTCCTATTTGGGAAATTAGTCGATGATGTCTCCACATCTGCAAAATTCTTACGCTAGCCAGGGCCATGGTTTCTACCAGAATATAGGCCAGCAGCCAAAATTTTCCTAGCAACCTGGTGCTAGTCAAACCCCAGGACCCATTTTCCCAGGTTATCAGGAGCAACCCAAACTATCGTTCCTGGCAACTTTACACTTGCCAGATTTGACAAGGTTGTTGAATGACCCTATTTTTCACGAGCTACGTTGGCCTCCTATGCCGATGAAGTTTCCTTTAGACATTCCAAAGTTCAAAGCCAAGCCTAATGAAGATCCAGGAGATCATGTGACTACCTTTCATCTTTGGTGCTCATTTAACTCATTGAAAGATGACTCTGTACAGTTGTGATTGTTTCAACTTACTCTCATTGGGAGTGCCGCGAAATGGTACATTGAGCTCGATCGCTCAAGATACTCTTCTTTTGGTGAACTGGCGATGGATTTCCCTAACCATTTCCAGTTACATGTGAGATACGACGCTGGCACAGAGCTGCTCACTAATTTTGAAAAAACAACAACAAACCATATCTCTGATCACATCCGAGAATCGAGACGCTAGAAGAGTTTAATCAATGTACCAGTCCCACCAGCATTCCTTCTTGAGTGGTTCCTTAAGTCTTTGGTCCCGTAGTTATCCAAAGACGTCGTGGCATCCAGAGTTTTCTCTGAAGAAGACACCATCATGAGGGCTCAAGAGTTTGAGCTCATCTATTCTCAGTCCGGTTTATTATACAACATCTTTCCAGACACGCCACGTTCAATACTGGATAAAACTAGACAGAGAGTTGGACTGCATGCCGATGGTATTTTCGGTTCAGCACAAGCCAAGCCCACTGAGCAATTGACAAAGAAGTTGCAAAAGTTATCCATACAACACACAACAGCCAGCCTAACTACTTCTTTGGCTACTCCCCCTACCCAAACGTCGGAGGTACACACAGTGCAGTCGACTAACCCAAAGGCCACCCAGCAGCCTGAAGGGAAGAAAAAACAATGAAAGAAGGGTAAGGGGGATAAAAAACCCAACGATAATGCTGGCGGGGACAACACTAAAAAATGAAAGGCGAGGTATCCTTGCAACTTGTCCACGGAAGCCAACCCAACCCATCTATGTCCTCGACTTGCAGAGGCCCAAAAATTTGTCACGCAGCAACAACAGGCGGTGTTGACGAACCCATTTCAACATGGGCAGAATTTAACTCAAGCCTTTGCAAGTACGGAAGGGGGCAACCAAGAAAACTACCCGCCTCCGAACAACCCCTCGTCCGCGAACGTATATATGGTTAGTTGTGATTATTTCATATTGAATAGAGCACACGATTATAGTAAACTAACCACTTCTAAGAAGGGTAAAGAAGTTGATCTCCCATCTCTTCCTCTACAGATTGAGAAGACGTTGGGAGAAACAATGACACGCATTCCAAAAGGTGCATTTAAAAAGGATTCTCATAACCCAAATGCAAGGGCCACCTAGAACTACTCTGTGGTGGAAGATTTATCACAAACCCCTTGTGCGATGTCTGCTTTGGAGGTCCTCCAAAGTTCCCTTCTCAAAGAAAAGCCTTGTTAACCGCATTGGGCTCTACTGAGACTTGTAATCTGAGTACCATCATGTTAGATACAACTGACTTAAAACCTCGTCTTCCTTACCATGTAGTGTTTCAGATAGTAGTGGCTTAGCCCACGAAAACTTTTACATGGAATATCTTCCGAACGGTGGTCGACGAGGGTGCCTCAACATGCATTATGTTGTTGGCATGTTGGAAGGCCATTGGCTAGCCCGTTTTGTCTCCATCACCTACTCTCCTCACTACTTTCGACAGTCGTTCGTTTTGACCACATGGCATCATTCCTTCTTTCCCCATGTAGCTAGGAGGGAAAACCATGTGTGTCGAAGTAGAGGTAGTCGATGCTCCCCTCAACTATAACCTTTTGTTAGGATGGATTTGGACTTATTCTATGCAAGATGTGGTTGCTATAGTTTTTTGGGTCTTGTTGTTTCTCCACAAGCGTCGAACAATGACCATCGATCAATTGTCTTTCTCCAGACCTGACCCAGCTTTGGGGGCATCCATGGTCCCGATGATTGATAATCCTCAACCAGTTGCCGTCAACATAGGAGTTGGTTTGTGCCGATATTTGATGGGTACCTTCGATTACCCACCTCCACAGGGCGATATCAAATTTATATCTAATCACCATAAGGTTGAGATTTTTCAAGTTTCGTCATTCCACATGACTTACTTCAAGGATCCATGGATTCTTCCTTCTCCATCAGCCATGATGGATGAGACGGGGCACCTAGGCATGTCTATGCCCTTGTCTACCATTGAAGTAGCGTACTCTTTAGTCCAACAATCTTCAGTCTTCAGCTAACACTAATCCAACTCCTGCACAAGAGTTAGATCCACTTCTAGAGCCTATTTGGGCTCAGGGTTCTCTCGCTAATGATGATTCGTTAGACTTAGTCTTGCCTTCTGATGAAGTAGTAATCAAAGCAATGACTAGTTAGGACAAACCTTGGGAAGATCTTCATCACAGATCATATTTTCTCCCAGAGTTAAGCCGAATCGAAGCAGGAGAATTCACTGTGACCATGACGGGAGATCAATCGTGTCCTATTAATCTCTTAGCTACACATGAAATTTATGCTGAGGGAAATATGGTGACTATCGCTGAAACTATACCAATCAATATCTCCCAAAACCCTGGCATCCTGGAGAACGTCTTCGTCGGAGCAGATTTATGCCCCGAAGAGATTCAAATCTACACGAATATTTTCAAAGAATTACGCAACGTTTTTTCTTGGTCTTATGAGGAAATGGCAGGCATTGATCCAAAAATAGTTGAACATGAAATCACAATGTATCCTGATGCCAAGCCTGTTCGACAGAGGCTTCGTCCAGTTAATCCCAAGAAAGCAGCAGCCATCAATATTGAGGTTGAGAAATTGCTAAAGGCAGGTTTTATCTATCCTATCCATTTGACTCAATGGATGTCAAATCCTGTGCCGGTCAATAAGAAAACAAGGCACGATTCATGTATGTACCGATTTCCATGATTTGAACAAGGCATGTCCCAAAGATAATTTTCCAACACCATTCATTGACCAGATCATTGATGGATGTGCTATTTGCAAAGCCTTTTCTTTCATGGACATTTTTTGGGGATATAATCAAATCCAAATCAAACCCGAAGACCAACACAAAACAACATTCATTTGTCCATGGGGTACATTCACATATCGTAAAATGCTTTTTGGCCTTAAAAATGCTAGTGTTACATTCCATCAAGTCATGTCTTTTACTTTTCATGACCTTAAGCATATAGTCGAGGCCTACCTAGATGATTTAGCATCTCGATCTCGCAAGAGAACGGATCATCCCACACACCTTAGATTAATCTTCGAACGTTGTCGCTACTTTAGGATTCTCTTGAATCCAAACAAGTGCATCTTTTGCGTAATGTCAGGACGTTTGTTAGGTTTCATCATATCAACAACATGGATCATGGTCGATCCTCTCAAGGTGGAGGCAATAATCCAGTTGCCTCCCCCATGCACAATTCTTCAACTTCAGAGTGTACAAGGCAAGCCAAACATTTTGCGATGCTTCTTCGCCAACTATGCTGAAATCACCAAGGGATTTATGCACCTACTAAAGAAACATGTTCCTTTTTACTAGGATGAAGTTGCTCAACGCTCTTTCGACGCATTAAAACATGCCCTCACAACTACGCCTCTGCTACGACCACCTAACTATAACAAAGATTTCTTATTATATCTGGCTGCTGCAGAGTCAACCATTGGCATGGTTTTAGTTCAAGAAGATGATTTGTTCTCAAAATACATGATCTATTACCTTAGTCGAGGCCTCGTAGGACCGGAACTTAATTATTCTCATATCGAAAAACTTGCATTGGCAGCAGTTCATGTTGTTCAACGGTTCTGTCATTATGTTTTGTTTCGCAAGACCACCGTCATTGCTGTCATGAATCCATTCTAGTACATGTTGACACGACGGGTTATAGGTGGAAAAATCAGTAGATGGATAGTCATCCTCCAGGAATTTGACTTAGACTTCATTTTAGCAAAGTCCAAAAAGTCATTGGTCTTCGCAGAGCTTATTTCGAAAATTCCGGTTGAGTCAGGTGATGTTGTGCCTGAAGAATTGCCTATCTGGGGAGATATGTTTTTGATGACATATTCAGATCCCTGGTATGGATATATACTTATCTATCTCCAGACTTTGAAGTGCCCCACTTTTGTTTCTCTTGATGAGCATCGACGTATACGCCATCAGGCTAAGAATTATCTCATACTCAATGATACATTGTATTGGAGAGGTGTATATTGCGTCTTACATCGATGTCTCACACATGAGGAGGTAGTCATCGTGCTCAATGATTGCCATACCAGAGCTTGTGGTGGTCATTTGTCTAGGTTGATAACAGCCCAAAAGATTCTACGAGCAGGTTACTTCTGGCCAACACTTATCAAAGATTGTATAGAATCGGTCAAGAAGTGCCATCCGTGCCAAGTCTTCTCTCGGAAGATGAGGGCACATCCCACTCCTATGTTTCTTGTCATCACAGTTGGTCCATTCACCAAGTGGGGGATTGATTACACTACTTGCAACCCCCCATCAGCAAGGGGGCACCACTATATCATTGTAGTTGTAGACTACTTCACTAAGTGGGTCGAAGCTATGCCAACGTTTAAATATGAATGAGAGACTACAACTCTCTTTTTATTCAACTAGATCATAGAAAGGTTCAGTGTCCCAAGAGAGATTGTTATTGACCATGGAAGTCACTTTCAGAACCAAATGATGACTTAATTAACATCAAATCTTGGGTTACGGAAAGAGCGTTCATCACCCTACTACCCCCAAGCCAATGGGTAGGTGGAAGCTGTAAACAAAACTCTTAAGACTATTCTACAATGAACTATCAACTCAGCCAAGTCAAATTGGCATTTGATGTTATACTCGACATTATGGGCTTACTGAAAATCTATTAAGACTGCAACCAGTTTCTCACCTTTTCAACTCATTTACAGGTTGGAGGTAGTCTTGCCCATCAAATGTCATATCCCATCTTTAAAATTGGTAGTACAATTATTTTCAAACACTTCTCCACTTGAAGAATGGTTAGTACACCTTGAGCAGCTCAATGAGCAGTGTCGTGATGTGGCCTTGGCCAATGAGGCTCACAAACATAAGGCCAAGTGTCAGTATGATAGGCTTGTTCGTCCTCGGATTTTCTCTGAAGGCGACCTTGTCCTGGTCTATGACCAAGATAAGGACCCCATGGGGGCAGGAAAATTCAAACCCATGTGGTTCGGACCCTTCATCATAAAAGAGGCATTAAAAAAGGGCATGTATCGTCTGGTTGATTTTGAAGGGAATTCTTTGGCAGAGCCTAGAAATGGGCTCTATCTCAAGAAGTATTACTCATAGGTAGGTCACTGTGGGTAACTTTTTGTAACATATGTATAGTCTTTGTACTATTACTTTTTAGTTTCTTTTAAGTGGTATGGATGTGTCATTGATGTTATCTTTCGTTAATATGGCAGATGTCAAGTGATTCTGAGGTGTTTGTTGGGTATGTAGATGGTGCTAGTCGGCACACTCGGAGGCTTGCCTCCACAGCTTGGGTAATATTTACACCTCAGGGCCAGTTGTTATCTTTCAGAGGTATATTCTTAGGTGACACCACAAATAATGTCGCCGAGTATAGTGCAATTATTGAGTTTCTTCATGACGTCTTGTCATTGGGTATCTCTCATCTCTGGGTCTATCTTGACACTCAACTGGTTGTGTCATAGCTAAACAGAGTATATCAGGTTCATGATCCAACTTTGCACCAACGATTCCTTAGGGTACGTCTCTTAGAATTAAACTTTGATTATATTACATATTTTCATGTTCCTAGGAGATTAAACCAAATTATAGATACTCTAGCTAATCAAATTTTAGATTGGCATCTTGCACACATATGAAAGAACATTGACATAAGCATGTAAATACATTTTTGCACACGTAATCCATAAGACACAAAAGATCAAAAAAACATATATAACATCATAAAATAACCATAGTACATAGATGGACGCAAGTGCCTCAAAAATGGGACTAATAACGAGTCACATGGCTTATGCCCTCAAAAAATATATACAAGTAAGTGCTCATGGCACGTAAAAAGTCTAAATAGGTTTAGGGCCTATGGGCCCTGTTATAATAGTCCACAACATGGGATAAACACCTAAACAATTAGACACATGTCCGAGGTGCCCCCACTACATGAGGCTGCATGGATGGCGGCAGGTCCTCTATCTCTGCCATCGAGACTATGCGAGTGAGTGCAGTGAAGTTCCTCTCAACTTGTCTAAGGACCCTCTCAACCTCCCCAGTTGGGAGGTTCTATGCTACTGTTGCTCCCCCGATGATGGCAGTTGCGGCTTCTGGCTGAGGACGATGCCTATTCCGTGCATAATCGACAGGTCGCACGGGTCCCACATATGCATACAACAAACGTATACCCATCAAATACTCTGGCATATAAAGAAAATGATATATATATATAACAAAAAAAACATAAAAATTACATATACAAACAAAAAAAAACTACAAAGGTGGAGACTTACCCATCTCCCCTCACTCCTCACTAGGAGGCACGAGTATCTCAAGATCTCTAGAAAAATCTATCCCTGCATATGAGTAATCCTCGATGACAGGGATCTGTTGTGACAGCCAAGCAAAGAAGTCATCATTGAAGGACTCATTGGTCCTTCCACCACCCTGTCGCGGCAGTAATACTGCCCATCTACATACTGCAAGAAAAGAGGCTTGATGTCCTCGTGCCACTTCCCGAGGACTAAAGCTCAGAACTCTCTCAAAGAAAAATGAACACAAAATCGTCCCGAACCCAAAGTTCCTCTGTGTTTGTTGTCGGAAATCTATCAATTGCCTCTTCATACACTCAAGTAGTGTGGTACTCCAGTCAAAAATCTGTGCATTCAAGCACTGGATAGCACAGTTCATCTGTGCGTGAGACACCTGATGCAAGGCTGTTGAACCGGTAATCCGCCCAATCAGTAATAATATCACCTGCAGTGAGAGGTTATTGATCTTACTGATGGGCACCTGGGAGCTCACGCGAGTTGTCCCAGCCTCACAGTGCTCGGATATCAGTTCTGCTATGTTATGCGGCCCCATAGGAAACATCGTGAAGTTGACTGGTTCCCCTCTCCTTGAAAGGCCAGTCAAAAAGTAGATATTCTCGGTGGTGGGCACCATTGATTGCCCCTCTAGCATGAAGGCCTCTACATCAGAATGTCAGTAGTCAATCAAGGCATTCAATAGCCTTGGTTGTGCTCGCATAAATGGACACAGGAAGAACTTAAGTAAACCACATTGCATCAACATGACCATGACATTCGGATCTCCCACAACCAACTCACTAATTGCTTCATGCTCCCTTTCCCTCCACTGGACATACATCCTGCCAACACAACAAAGTTCAGGAGGGTCAGTGCTTGCTCTTTAGTTACTTTTTTTCTATAAAAGGGGGGTCCACACAAGATATAGAGGTGACAGTCACATGTACACACGGGCAGACTTTACTCTGCCCTAGTGTACACGTGGCCTGTCTAGAGACAGCCAGCGTGTACCTAGGGCCGACCTTTTAAAGGTCGACGCCCACCCAAAAAATGAAAGAAAATGAAAAATTGAAGAATTGAATAGCTAGATAGGGGAGTTTGTACTTACTTGGTCCAAGCAGAAGTTCGTTTCATCCACTGTAGCTCTTGGAATCACTGTTTTTAGCAAAGGGGGTCTTTTGGCTCCAGAGTCAATTTCCAAATCAACAATGGTGATAATGAGCTGCCAGCTTCTATTTATAGACTTTTTGGCCTCTTTTTGTCACTTTTTTGGCCTCCCTTATCAGTTTCTTTATACCAAAAAACATTTAGAGTGATTCAGGAGTTATATGGGAGGGATTTGATCAGGTATTGGGACACTTTTTTGAGTTTTGAGAAAATTTTGACGGTCGATGAAATTTTTTCCAAGAATTGACTTGAGCATATAGGTTAGGTTACTACCTCGACTTTTGTGTCTTGTTGTCTTTTTCCTCTGCCATAGGATCGATCCCATCAGGTTGTGACACAAAACCATCATATCTTCTTTAGAAGTGTCACAACTTGGCGGTAGAGATTACCAGAATGTGGATGCCCTAGGTAGGTCCTGGTTGCATTATGGTATCCATGCCATCTCTAAAACATTGTAGGCTTGGGAGTCTTTATAGTCTTTCATGAATATGAGTTTGAGCCTCATTTGCATAATTATTCTTCTCTCTTGATCTCTCCCTTAGGACTCCCAAAAAATAACAGGTCTCCTTTTAAGCCCTTTTCAGACCCTCTAAACATGAAAAGATTGTCGAGCAATCTTGTGGCCTTTCACACTCGTTAAAATGAAATTTTAAGTCACATATGTCCGACGGTAGTTTACCCCTTTTTCGATCCAGATGGTCAACTGTATGAACAAAGGTATACTCTATGGAACTTCTGTTCTTTAGAAGAGTACTCTCAGGTATGATTTTATCCCTTTTTCAGGCCCGAGGGACTAAACTTACGAAAAAGAAACCCCAACGAGTCCATAGTTAAGCTCTTTTCAGACTCCCTAAAATTGAAAAGATCGCCGAGTGAACTTATTCTTTCACACTCGTTAAATTGGTCTAGAAGAATATTCTTGATGGAGTCCATAGTTAATATTTTTTCAGACTCCTTAAAAATGAAAAAATAGCCGAGTGATTTTGTCCTTGTCACACTTGTTAAAATGGTGTTGAATCGATGTCTAATCGGTGCTAGTTTACCCTTTTTTTGAACCGACTAGACTATCTTCGAAAAAGTTACCCCACTGGAGTCTCCGTTTATGTTTTTTCAGACTCTCTAAATATGAAAAACCACCGAGCTTACCTTCTCTGGTCTCGTTAAACTTACATCAAAGGACATTAACATTGTGTGTTTTATTAACCACATTTGCATACCTTATACACCAGCCTTGTGACAGTTTTCTTCTGCATCTTAACACCTTTGGTCGCCAGAGGATATTTCCTAAGTATCATTTTACTAGAACATCAGTCTTGTCTTTGTGCCTTGAACTTGTATGTTTTCAATACTCGTTCCTCCATTGTAATGTAATCTTCCTTTATTCTTTTTTCCACAATTATCGAAAAGAAAAAAAACATCAAATACAACCCACAAAGAGGAAGGGAAAAGTGTTTTCTTTATTGGAATCATAATGAGTCGCCCTTGGATAAATCACATCTGTCCATTTGTTCATCAGACTATGGGATGTAGTACAACCTTAGGAAGATTTTCTCACTATATAGAGTTGTGTCCTCCACCATTTGGTTATTCTTCCAAACATATGGAGAGTTTGCATTGCCTCCTACGTCATAGACTTATGATTAACATACATGTTGCCTGAGTCTCATCACTTGTCGTTCTATTGTCCAAGGGAAGTTTTTCACTAATCCTGAGTCATCCCCTCTGCAAAATGTCTCTTATCTGCATACCTGTCCATCCTGAACATCCAATCAAGACCTTGTTCAAAATCACTGAAGCCTTCAGTCTGATCATCAAGATTCCATGTCCATGACCGACGAGTTGTCGAAGACCTTTGGGCAGTGCAGTCGTACACTCATATTACACTCCTACCCAAGTTTTGAATATTTTGAAGTTGTTTCTCGAGCTTTGAAGATCTCAACTCCAGCTATCAGGCCGAATCAACTTCTGGAAGATGGATACTCTATATGTATATCTTTTTGATTTCGAGATGTATCTCCGTTGTGTATTGTTCACGACTACTCTTTATAGTTATTTGACATGGATCTATAGTGTATTTGATTGGTGGCCATGGTTCTACTTTATCCCGAGCATGGGTATTCCCGCCTCGGTGTGACATTTCTTATTTTGCAGACGACACCTCCCGATTCCTGATCCTTGGGCTCAATCATTTGGCACATCAGTAAATATTGGTAATGTATTTAGGCCATCAGATGCTCTTCTGACCTCACACATTAGGGGACATCTATTATAACCCCAAATTGCACCACACATGCTTACCTGGCATTAGGCCAACTCATATCCCTTCTTTGCCAAAACACTGTTGAACAACTCTTTGAAAATCCTCTTGAATAAAGGCACACGAGCCCTAACTCATTACTTCACGCATGTACATGCTGGCTGACCCAAAACAGCCCGCGTGGACCGACAAAAGCATGAAAAAAGGAAAGTTTCCAATGGAACAAAAAGCTATGGGTAAGTTAACTGAAACTTCCAGCCATGCATGGCCTAGGGTTCATCCAAATAGCTATCTCCTTCTAGCCTATAAAAGAAGGGGTAGGGGTACCATTTGGAGAGAGGAAAAATATAGCAAAGAAACTCTGCCCATTTACGTATTCCCATTGTCCCAACCCTTTAGCCTTTCCTAATGCCAAAGGAGATTTAAAGAAAAGCAGATAAAGGATAGAAGAAGAGGAGCCCAGGATAAGGTTCAAGGAGCGGTGGCTGGTCTCAACTTTTGTAAGTTGACTCATTTTAAGTAATAAAGAGAATACTTTTCCCGTCCCAATTCATTAACTTTTTATGGTTTGATTAGTTTATGTTTGATTTCTAACCTGTTAGTATATAAGTAGTATGCATGCATAGTTGTTGCTTGTCTTGAATGCAAATTATCTTTGGAAGGAGTATTGTGAACAAGTAATTAAGCACAATGGAGGATAGAAATCAAATGCTAGTAAAGAGGTAGGTTACTAGGTTGATCTTTCCATGCATTTACTAAGAAAAGGGGATTTAAATCTAGGGATGAAGGTAGAAAGTAATTTCTATTCGGTCATATCTGCATGCAAAGTATGAACTCTATTTGCTAGTCCATAGGGTGTTTTTCCCCAACAACACTAGACTTTAACATATAGGCTCTCTGGCCTAATTATCACATAATCCTTATGGCTAATAATAAATTGGCTCACCAGCCTATAAAGCACAACATATACACAAATTCTCCATGGCCTAAAAATCGCGCACACTTAAGTTTGTTGCCCGCAATTGTTAAGCCCTAATATTGGCTCAGTACCCCTTAATTGGGGCATATTATATTAATAATGTTATTTTATTTATGTCATCTTTAGGCCATTAGTTGTAATTATACCTCCTAGTCTCCTATATATATCAAGGAGACATTTTCATTTTGAATCATATTGTACTTGAACATTTAAGTGGGTAAAAGGAGGTTGCCCCCTTGAGGAGGCTTATTATATGAAATTATCTCTTTTTCAAGGAGTTGAGTAATTTTTCTGAGGTTTTTCTATGCTATATTGATATTTGGTTCTTAACATATGGTATCAGAGCTCAAGGTCTTGGGTTTCGCTGCTACATCTGAGACAACTTGGCATTTTCGCTATAACATTTTTTCTACAATGTTTAAGAAGGAAATGCTTGGAGGATATTTATTAGATGAGTCAAGGTACGTTGGGTTCCAAATTTATCTCCCGAGGCCTTATAATTTCGGAGATATAGCCTGTAGGAGATAGGGTTATGGAATCATCCTGAACTGAGTCATTGCGAAATTTTCTCTATAATTTTTTTTTTGTAACATTTCAAACCCTAAACTTCAAAGGATATTTAAATAAATTAGTAACGTATCTATGGTAAAATGTTTAGCTTTGGGGTTATCTTAAATTTGTAGATAAACCCTGTGTAAGATAGGGTATCTGACTAGTCCTATTGACTAGTCTCAAGAAGGTGTTCCAGGTAAAACAATCATAAATTCTTCCTAGAGCATCCAAATTGAGTGGGACTAGTTTCATTGGATTGTGGAAAGTCTGTAGTATTTCTGGTGCGAGTTTCATAATTTTATATCAATTATTTTGTGCGAGGCACGCTATACAAGTGAGATCTCCTGGAAAGGACAAACATTAGCAAGTTGTGGGGAAGTTACCATAAATACCATTTGGTACATCCAATTTTGATCAGACCTGTGGAATTGCAGAGAAGAAATATCAGATAACTACATAAAAGAAAGTTTCATACCCAGAAGGACCAAAACTTGGGAGATACAAAAAAATAAATATTTTCTAGTAGAACCACCTCAAAATCAAGGTTCAAAAGTGATACTTGGCCAACATGCCACCAAAAAAGCGAACTTCTACACCAAATAAGCCTCCAGAAAATACTACTTGGACTCTTGATGAAGGTGAAGAAATGCATAGGGAAATAAATAAACTACAAAATAAGATGGATTCGATGGAAGCTAAGTTGGATACTAAGATGGATGGTTTAAAAGGGGAGATCATGGAAGTATTGAAAAATTTCGTAACAGAGAAGACACCTGAAAGTAAAAATGCATCCCATGAAATTCATGATGAGGACATAAGGAAGGTGAATCAAGAATGGAGAAACTCCAACTTTGGTTTGAAGACCAACCACGTTCCTAAGATTGATATGAGGAATTTTGATGGCAAGGATCCAATCACATGGATACTTAAGATGGAGCAATTCTTTGATCTCCATAATGTGCCACATACACAAAAGGTACGAATTGCTTCTTTATATTTAGAACCTAATCGATTTGTATGGTATCAATGGCTTTGTTCTCGCAAATTACTCATCACTTGGACAATTTTCATGGAAGAAATGATAGAACACTATGAGGATACAAGGATCAATAACTTCTTTAGCCAATTGATAAATCTCAAGCAAAAGGGTTCAATTACCGAGCACATTGAGAACTTCCAAATATTGAATATAAAGGTAATCGATATTCCAGATGAGAACTTTATTGATGTATTCATAGGAACTTTAAAGGATAATGTTCAACATGAAGTTTTCCTTTGGGAACCCAAATCATTGGAGAATGCATTTAAGGTGGCAAGAAATGTTGAAAGTAAAAATATGGCTATGGCTACTAGAAGGACCAATCCAAACATCTATAGAGAGAACAATGCTCTTTCTTATAAAACACCTCAACCTACAAGGTTTACACCTCAACAATTGGAGGAAAGAAAAGCAAAAGGTTTATGCTTTAATTGTGACAACAAGTACAGTAAGGGACATAATTGTGGTGACAAGAAATTATTCTACATAGATTGTGAAGAGGAAGAAGAACAAGAACAAGAACCATCTCAAGATGAAAATGTAGAAGAAATTCCATTTGAGGAGTTGGCTCCCACGATATCATGTAATGCATTGGCTAGAATTAGCACTCCTCAAACCCTCAATATCGAAGGATACATCAAAAATAAAAAGGTAATAGTCCTAATTGATTCTGGCAGTACTCATAATTTCATTCACTATAAATTAGCCAAAGATCTCAATTGCTTTGTATATCCAGCGCCAGAGTTTCAAGTAATGATTGTAGATGGAGGAACTATCAATTGCTTAGGAAAATGAAATAAGGTCAATCTTACTATGGGGGAATATGTAATGAATAGTCCAATGATTTCTATACCCATGGGTGGTGTAGATGTTGTACTAGGAATCCAATGGTTACAATCATTAGGAGCAGTGGCTTTTAATTTTCAAGAACTTTTCATGAAATTTTCATTGGAAGGAAAAGAAATTGAGTTAAGAGGTATCACAGGGAAACCCAGTACGGTGATAAGCTCTAATAGCATGACAAAATTATTGAAAAAGGGGCATCAAGGCGTTATTACACAACTATTCTCACTAGATGTTCAAACATCTAAGCCATCTATTCCTCAAGATATCCAAAGGATCATTGATAATCATTCCAAAGTATTTGAAGATATTCCCAAAGGTATTCCACCCACTCAAAATCATGATCATGAAATTCACCTAATTCTTGGGAGTGTTCCTCCTAACATCAGGCCATACAGATACACTTACGCCCAGAAGAGTGAAATTGAGTGCATGGTTGAATAAATATTAGAGGTTGGCATTATTAGACCTAGCCAAAGTTCTTACTCTGCACCAATGGTATTCACAAAATTGGATATATGTTCAGGGTATCATCATATCAGAATGAAGGAAGAAGATATCCCAAAAACAACATTTCAAACTCATGAAGGCCATTATGAATTTTTGGTCATGCCTTTTGGCCTTACAAATGCACCTTCCACATTCCAAGGGTTGATGAATTCCATTTTCAAGCCCTTCCTTTGAAAATTTGTGTTAGTTTTTTTTGAGGATATACTAATCTATAGAAAGTCTTGGGAGGATCATGTGCGACATGTTGACAAGGTGCTACAACTACTATAGGAGCAAAAACTATATGCCAAACCATCCAAATGTTTCTTTGGAGTAAAGGAGGTAGAGTATTTGGGTCATATTGTATCTCATGAATGTATCAAGGTATACCCTAACAAGATTAAGGCCATGATGGACTGGCCGATTCCCAAAACATTAAAAAATCTTAGAGTATTTTTGGGTTTGACAGGTTACTACCGCAAGTTTGTTTGGAACTATGGAAGAATAACAACACCTTTAACGACACTAAATAAGAAGGATGCATTTTCATGGACTCCAGAGGAAACTAAAGCTTTTGAACAACTTAAAGAGGTGATGTGTAAAGCTCCTGCCTTGACCACTCTAGACTTCACGAAAACCTTTACTGTGGAATGTGATGCCTCGGGAAATTTAATTGGTGTTGTCCTAATGCAAGAAGGAAGGCCCCTAGCTTTTGAAAGTTGACCACTCAAGGGAAATGACTTACACAAACCCATTTATCAGAAAGAAATGATGGCAATACTACATGCATTGAAGAAATGGCATCCTTATCTGATAGGTAGGCACTTCAAGGTCAACATAGATCATGATAGTCTTAAATACTTCTTGGAACAAAGACTATCTTTAGAAGAACAACAAAAATGGGTAACCAAGATATTGGGTTATGATTTTGAAAACATCTATAAAAAGGGGAAGAAAAATGTTATGGAGGATGCACTCTCAAGAAAGGATGAATATGTTGAGTCCTTTCTCTATTCTATCTCGATCATCCAACCCGATTGGATAATAGAAGCTAGGGATGAATAGAATAATGACAAAAAAGTGTGGACTCTCATTCAAAAGTTGCAGAAGGATTCTAGTGCATCAGATACATTTACATGGAAACATGATTCACTATGGTACAAAGATTGCTTATATTTATGTAAGAACTCCCAACTCAAACAAAAGGTACTATTGTAATTGCACACCTCTCTAGTAGGAGGGAACTCAGGATTTTTGAAAACCTACCATAGAGTCAAGAAGGATTTTTTTGGGGATGCCCTTAAAAATGATGTTCAAAGGTTTGTGGCAGAATGTTTGGTTTTCCAACAAAATAAGGTGGAAACAATTAAGACCCTACGTATTTTACAACCATTATCCATCCCAAGTCAATGCTAGGAGGAGGTTTCCATGGATTTCATCATAGGGTTACCAAAGTCTAAAGGAAAGAGTGTCATCATGGTGATTGTTGATAGTTTGATCAAGTATGCACACTTTTGAGCACTCTCTCATCCCTTCAAAGATATTACATTTTCCACCGCATTCATGGAGACATTTCAAAAGCTACATGCAAACCCAAAGATTATTGTAAGTGACATAGATCCCATCTTCACTAGACATTTTTGGACATAATTATTTTCTTGTTTGGGTACTCAATTGGCTCATAGCTCATCCTATCATCCTCAATTTGATGGACAAACTGAGATAGTGAACAAATGTCTGGAAGGATACCTTCGTTGTTTTGTCTCTGATAAGAAAACACAATGGTTCAAATGGTTAACCTTGGCAGAATGGTGGTATAACACTTCCTTTCATACTGCAACAAAAATGACACCATTTATGGAACTTTATGGATACCAACCTCCTTCCATCACTTCTTCTCTAAAATAAAAATCTAAGGTTCAAGCAGTGGAATATCACATCAAGAATCAACAACAAGTTCTCCAAATCTTAAAGGACAACCTGACCATGGCACATAATCGCATGAAACAACAAGCAGATCAACATCGTAGTGAAAGAATTTTTGAAGTAGGGTATTGAGTATTTTTAATACTACAACCATACAAACATATGTCCCTCAAGCAAGACAAGAAGGATAATAAATTATCACCAAAGTACTATGGCCCTTATAAGGTGTTGCAAAAGATTGGTACTATGGAATACAAATTGGAGTTGCCTGCATCTTCACGAGTACACCTAGTTTTCCATGTTTCATGCTTAAAGAAGGTTATAGGCGACAAGATCCTAGTTCAAACTATATTTCCAGAACTTGACAAGGAATGAAAAATCATATTGGAGCCTGAGGCCATCACTAACTCAAGAATTTTCCAGCTGAGGAATAGATCCATTTCAGAGTATCTCATTAAATGGAGGAAGCTACCGGCTGAAGATTCCACTTGGGAAGATGAGTCTTTTATACAGAAGCACCCAGAGTTACTCGATCATTGTGGACAACATTTGTCTCAAGGGGAGGGGCATGTTAAGCCCTAATATTGGATCAGTACCCCTTAATTGGGGCATATTATATTAGTAATGTTATTTTATTTATGTCGGCTTTAGGCCATTAGTTGTAATTATGCCTCCTAGTCTCCTATATATACCAAGGAGACATTTTCATTTTGAATCATCTTGTACTTGAACATTTAAGTGGGGTAAAAGGAGGTTGCCCCCTCGAAGAGGCTTATTATCTGAAGTTATCTCTTTTTCAAGGAATTGAGTACTTTTTCTAAGGTTTTTCTATGCTATATTGATTTTTGGTTCTTAACAGCAATATCCTAGAATGTGCACACTTCATCATTTTAATGCGCAATACATGTGCACACTATACCATGGAAGGTGCATACAAAAATTATATCAAAAAACTCAACAGATTAAGTACATTTGCATTTACATTTACAATTGGGTTTGGCCTAGGGGTATTACAATCCCCTACACTTTTTTATGCACTGTCCTTAGTCAATTAGGTACATATATACAACCAAAAATTCAAAAATACTCAAAAATATGTGGGTATTCTACCCACATTTCATCCTCACGCTCCCAAGTAGCATCCTTAGGACCATAGTAGTTCCATCAGACATTTACAAGCCCTATGGATCGATTCTGGAGCTGTTTGATTTTTCGGTCTAGACTGCATACCATATTTACTTAGAAATCACTTTCCTACTCCACCTGAATCACATTCCAATTAATAACATGATTAGCATCATGTATATATTTCTTGAGCAATGATACATGGAATAAATTATGAACATACGTAGATGTAGGCAATGCAATCATATAAGCTACTAGACCAATCCTCTCTAGGATTTCAAATGGCCCACAATAGCGAGCTACCAACTTTGAACAATTTCCCAACTTTAGGGAACTTTTGTTGGCCTTTACTTTCAAGAATACATGGTCCCCCACTTTAAATTCCCTGTGAGTTATTCCCTTACCATCATAGCTTTTCTGCCTGTCTTGGGAAGCCTTTAAATTTTGTTTTATTTTGAGCATTTTCTCCTCCATTTTCCTAAGTAAATCTGGCCCAACCACTACTCTATCTATTGGGTTATCCCAATTTACCAGCGTGTTTCACCTTCTTCCATAAAGTGCCTCAAATGGGCTCATCTTTAGAGAAGTTTGGTACCCATTATTATAAGAAAACTCTACTAAGTGTATGTAGTCTTCCCAATTTGATGGTTTATCCATCACATACATCCTCAGCATATCCTCAATCAATTGATTCACCCTCCCTGTTTGTCCATCTCACTCTGGATAACATATCCTCAATCAATTGATGAAATCCATTGTTAAAACTTCCCATTTCCACTCAGGAATGGGTAATGGCTGTAGCAATTCAGCTAGGTTTCTATTATCATCCTTTACCTTTTGACATTCCAAACATTTGGAAATAAAATCAACAACTTCTTTATTCATTCCTGGCCAATAATATTGGCTCCTGACAGCTGCAATAGTTTTTTGATAACCTGGGTGCCCAACATAAGGTAAATTATGCATTTCTCTCAATATCATATTTTACAATTCCTGGGAATTTGGTACATAAATTATGCCCCCGCACGTGAGAATTTCATCATTATCTAGCTTATAATCTTCAAGTTTTTGCTACAAAATACCTTGCTATAATTTTGCCACTAATTCCTTGTATTGCAAATCTGATTTTGCAACCTCCAAAATTTTGTCTTTCAAATATGATTGGTACATTCTAATGGTTGTAGCATGCAATTCATGCATTGTTCTGTTGAGTGCATCAACCACTTTGTTCTCTTTCCCCTTGATATTCTTTATATCAAAGTCATACTCACTTACAAATTCTAACCATCTACTTTTCCTAGAATTTAGAGTTGGTTGATCAAATAAATATTTTAGACCATTATGGTCATTCCTCAGATCAAACCTTTTCCCGATAAGGTAGTGTCTCCATTTTCTCAAGGCATGCACTATGTATGCCAACTCCAAATCATGAGTGACATAGTGTCTTTCATGCTCCTTCAACTTCCTTGATTCATAACATACAACAGACCCATTTTGACTGAGGACTCCTCCAAATCCTTCTTTACATGCATTTGTGCATATGAATTCTTCATTTGGATCTGAAATCCATAAAATTGGAGCACTAGTTAATAATTGCTTCAAGTGTTGGAAACTCTTTTCACAATTCAATGTCCATTGAAACTTCACACCCTTCTTTTGCAAGGAACTGATTGGGTGTGCAATATTTGAGAATCCTTCAATAAATATCCTATAGTAGCCTGCAAGACCCATGAATGACCTGAACTATGTCACATTCTTTGGCGTTGACCATCCTCTAATGGATTCTATATTCTTAGGATCCACTGCTATCCCATCCTCTGAAATGATATGTCCCAAATAATGAATTTGCTTCTGATAAAATAAGCACTTGCTCAATTTGGCATACAACTAATGCTCCCTTAATACTTGTAATACCATCCTCAAGTGTTGTTCATGATCTTCCTTCAAATTAGAATATATAAGAATGTCATCCAAAAATAAAATGACAAATTTATCTAAGTGCTCTCTGAAAATACCATTTATTAAACACATGAAGACGGCTAGTGCATTTGATAATCCAAAGGGCACCACTGTGTACTCATAATGACCATACCTTGTTCTGAAGGCAGTCTTGTTGATGTCTTATTCTTTAATTATTACTTGATGATAACATGACCTGAGATCGATCTTGGAGAATATTTTTGCATCTTTCAGCTAATCAAAGAGGTCATCAATCCTTGGAAAATGATACTTATTCTTCACAGTTACCTTGTTCAATTACCTAAAGTCAATGCAAAGTCTCAATCTTCCATCCTTTTTCTTCACAAATAAAACTTGGGTCTCCCCAAGGTGAGACACTTGGGCGTGTATACCCCTTCTTTAGAATCTCTTCAAGTTTCATTTGTAACTCCTTCAATTATGGTGTATTCATCCTGTAGGTAGTCTTAGATACTGGAGCTTCTCTAGGCATCAAATTTATGGAGAAATCAATGTCTCTTTTAGGGGGTAATCTTGATATTTTCTTAAACACATTCAAACTCTTTTAGGACTTTATAATCTTCAATGTTTGACATCTTATCTGTAGGTGTTTCTTCCATATGAGATGAAAATATTTGACACCCTTTTCTGTAACATTTCTTCAGTTGCAATGCTGAAATTTCTCTGATGGTCACTACCCTGGGAATTCCCTGCAATTTTCTTAGGTTCCTTTCCTCATCCAAGAAAGTAAATTACTTCTTATGATAGTCTAGGATATAATGATGTTGGTCCAACCAATCCATCCCAATTAGACAGTCATAGGGACCTAAAGGTAAGATGTTCAAATCTTCCCTTGTGTTCAATCCATTCATGTCCATAATACATGACTTAACCATCTCAATAACTTTTCTTTTGGCTCCAGTAGCGAGCTGCACCAACCAATATTTTCCATGCTTGCTTCTTGGAAAATGAAAACTTTCCACCATCTTAAGATCTATATAACTATGAATATCTCTGGAATCAATTAAAATAACAATGGTTTGGTTGTTGATCATATCTTCCACTTCAATCATATGTGGTTGATACTCTACTTGTTTGTTGTCCAGGGATGCATAGATCCTTGGTACATTTATGCCCATTTCCTCCATTATTTCAGCTTGTTGTACATTGTGAACAATCCTCACTTTTTCACCTCTGTGATGACAATCTCTCAATGTATGATCTCCTTTACAACCCCAACATTGAATAGGTGTCTTCCTTGGCCTTTGACCCCCAGTCTCCATCCTTTGGGATTCTCTGGAATTTGGTTTTCCCTAAGGATTATTTCTGAAGAATGGTGGCTTAGTCTCCTTCTTCCTTTGATCCATATTGAATTTGTTTTTGTCTTCCCAAGATTTTTGGAAAGTTGGCCTTGCTTTTTGCTGATAATATAGGCATTTAGCTTGCCTTATGGTCTCCTCCAATGTCTTGGGATCATCATACTGTATTTTTTTACTAATGAATTGTGGAAATCCACTCAAATACCTTTGAATATTAACTGTCTTATCCTTGATGAAAGAAACATACTTTAGCAGTTCTAAGAACCTTCTTTCATATTCATCTATGGTCATGCTCCCAATCTTGAGTTCAAATAACTCTTTCATTTTATTGTCATAATATCTCTTAGTCAAGTATTTGTTTTCAAAATAATTCTTGAATTCCCTCCAAGTAACACTTTTCTCTTTAATGTGTTGTACCTACACAATCTAGTCCCACCACATGCATGGATGCCTTTCCCTTGATTTTATAGATGGAAATTCTTCCTTCTGCCTGAGATGAATAATTATGCAATTGAAAATAATTTCTCATGCCCAACAACCATGTCTTTGTATCTTCATCCTTCTTGTGCTCACCATCAAATATAAGAGGTTTGATTTTGTTCATTTCTCGTCATAGTTCATTCACCCCAAACCTATTATGCTTCCTAACAGAGGATGGAATTGAACTGTTGTATGTTCTCTTATTGGAATGACTCGGGGAGTGATGGTGATGTCTTCTAACACTTGTTTTTCTTATTTTCTCATCACGAGACTTGTGACTTACTGATTTTCTTGAGCCACTCTCCTTATCCAATTTATTTTCTATTATGTTCAAGCTCTTCATTATCTTCATTTTTAAGTCCTCATGCTTCTCCTTGGATTTCATAATCCTTTCATTATCATCTTTATGGCTTTGGACATTCTTTTGCAAATTTTTAATGGTCTCTACCATACTCATGTTTTCATCCCTTCCTTCTCCATGTCCATTGGAGTTTGTTCCTTCAATTCCCAAATGGACATCCATCCCTTTGATTTCATATTCTTGGTTGTAAGTACCTTGTGCATATTCCATTCCTATGCACGTTGTCTTGATCCTAATCTGATCTAGTTTTTTTTAACTCTGCAAAATGTGAAACCAACAAAAAATTTTCAGGTTAACTGACTCATCAATTTCATGAAAAAATATGAACCATTCTGGTTCAATAATATATCATAATTCTTTCTTCTAATTTCCTAAAAAATTAATTTCCTAGATCAATTTTCTGTATGAATATTTATATTCTACTATCCAACACCTTTCCAACACCTTCTTCCATGCTCAATTCTGAGTCTTGGGCAGAAAGTTATGGTTATTTCAAAATTGTCCATTAATGTTTTTGTTCACTCTTCATCTTGGTGAAACCCTGCGTTTTAATCATGCATTTTTGCATCTACTACATTAGAGATTTAGTATGATCTCAATTGGGTTTCTTCATATACATATTTTGGACAGTATGTCCAAGTTTCATCTTTTTCTAGGTTCAAGGATGCTAGTTACAACCTGCTGAAGTTCTAGACCAATTCATGTTTTTTGTTTGGAATGCTACAGGTACCTTATTTTCCATATTAAACATTTTTAACATGCCCATAAATTTAATTCATCTCTAGGAATGTCTTATATGGTTCAACAGATTTCCATTGACTTCTTTTGAGCCTCAATCTAATTCCAGAGTAGAAAGTAATGGCTTTTTGAAGTTAGTTGGGTCTTAACATTTACCCTCCACTGTTTGTCTTGTAACTTCCTCATAAAAGATCTATTTGACGAATGGTTTACACCATTATAAAGTAATTTCTAGGATCTTTCATTTGATATGTATATATAGATTGTACCTTGGAGGTACACTCTATTCTCGTGGTTTTTGAGTAGCTAAAAATGATGTTAAGGGCCTAAAAAACGCACTGCAAAAAGATGATTGATCTGGATTTTATGAGCAGAACAAAATGAATAGAGATTATTAAAAGATTATTAACACAGAATAACAAAGATATAGTAAAACCGGTTTTCTATTCAATAAGGAAATAAGATGAAACTGTAAAATGCAGCGGAAAACAAGCTTGCTGGAATGGTGGCAGCTTATCTCTGAGAAGAGATGTGACGGTTGTGCTCATTCGCAAGAAGATCATTACAATGAGGCTCTGAAGGCCTTTTTACAATAAACAGGAATGTCAAAAACCTTAGAAATCCAAAAACCTAACCCTAGGAGATGAAGCGCCAAAAGTCATGTGGGCCTCGTTGGGGTAAGTTAGTTGGTCAACTTCCTGAGGTCGTAACTTTTGCATACAATCTATGTTTTAGGCGCACGATATCTCGTTGGAAAGGTATATCCAAGGACTACACATTTTGGTCTAATCTAATAAAGGGCATTTTCAACTGTGTCGATCTCTAAAAACATTTTTTAGGGCCTCAAAATGGCCCCGCAAGTCAGGGACCTGAAAACTAGGAAAAGAACTGCCAAACTAGAAAACTACCAAAATGAACTAGTTGGAATAGGTGGGAGGCCACTGACATCCATATGGATCAATGACCTTCAAAAAGTATAAAATGTCACAGAAAATCGTTGTTTTTTTTTGTTGTTAACCATCCAAATGACTTTGCACGCATAAATTTGAACATGTATGCCCATATTTAGCATAAGGTAGCGCATTTTCCACACACCTATAACCATTGTGGATCACTTCTTTGTCGCACCAATAATTGGTGCACACTACTTTTTGTCCTGCGCAAATATCTACCATGTACAATTTCGGTTCATGCACTAATATCTATTGCACACAATTTTTGTGTCGCGCACTAATATTTTTCATGCATTTTACTCTACATGTTGTACCATGCCAAATTTTAGTATGCTCCCACTGTGCACCAGTACTCTGTGCACACCATTAACTAGACTGTGGCGCGACAACATATACCCACATTGCGCGCGCACTAACAAAATCCCTCTGCGCTCTATCAATAATACGTACACCACATGCACCATCATTATGTGTGTGCACATTGTGTGTGCCAATATTATGCATGCACCCTCAATCTGCACTACGTAATGCGAAATTTATTGCACACAGACTTGCGCCATTTTTTTTCCATGCAATGCCAAATTTAAGTGTGTAGACCTGCACGCCAATATTTTTTATGCACAACACCAAATTTTAGCACGCACACCCACACCCCAATATTTTTCACACAACACTAAATTTTAGCATGCACGCTTGCACAACAATATTTTTTCTCCCAGTGCCAAATTTTAGCACGTGCACTTGCATGCCAATAATTTTATGAGTTGTGCCAAATTTTAGCACGCGCACCCACATGGCAACATTTTTCTGTGCAGCGCAAAATTTTAGCATGCACACCCGCATGCCAATATTTTTCTACATATCACAAGCTTCTCATTGCGCATCATGCATTTTTAGTGCGCACATCTGCACACATTCATTTGTATGCCCATCAATTCCTTATGAATTGCACTGCAAAAAGTAGGGCTTTTGCCTAAATTTTTCCCAATTTTTACTATAGACATTCTACAACTATGAAATTTGCTCAATTTCACCCTGATAACAGCAATTCAACCTCTGCAACAACAAATCGTTGTTCGTTGACATTTCCAGAATGAGTTTTTCCCAAACTCAATTCACGAATTAAGAATTTTAATCAACTAATCTCGCTCTATCTTTCATGGCTTCATTGTGAGTTCAAATTCAACCAATTCCAGGTCTGAATTTGCTAGAACAGATATTAAATCAAGAATATCTCACCACTTGGCCAAATTTCTCTATTTTCCCATGAAGTTAACAACATAAATTGGGGCTTTTCTCAATTCCACGCAATTGCTTCTAATTTCTACCATGGATGCTCTGTAACTTGAAATTTGGCCACTTCAAAATCAATCCTCTGTGAAATTTTGCTTCAACTCAACTTGCTCAGCCCATCTAGGCTCAGTGTTGAAAACTGAAGCTATGATACCATATTGTAACATCCCCAACATCCAACTGGGCTATGCCACATAAAAAAATTCAAACTTTATGCAAATTAAATCATATACACACAAAAACTCATGCAAAAATTTATATATAAAACTTAAAACAGAAAAATACATTACGTAAATGCAGAAATTGATACAGAAATAATAGTAAACATATACATGCAGCATAGACAAGAAATTCCCATAAAAATAACACATAAATACTAATGCAGCGTATAAATTAACACACAATTGACACTTATCTTGGTAAGAATATAGCAACTTCGTGAAGACCTTCCACGAACCTCCCAACCTTATACCACACTACTCATCACTCTCACCAGTGGGTCACACCCAAGCTGGGACTAAACTCCACCCTGGTAAAGGGATTCCTCACCATGCTAATGTATCTCGGACAATAGGAAAGACTTTGTCACAGGTGCCAACTCAAACTAAGAGCCTCGAGTCTCTCATTCCCCACATTCTTGTCCCACCCCAGGAAGTGTTCCCCTTCTCTTCTCAATAGTCCCTCGGCTACACCACTTCCCTTCCAGGGCTTCAACAATAGGTCAGACAAGAAATCTCAGAGCCTTGTAGCTACAATTTAGCACCTTCAGGAAACCAATTCCCAACAGTTCTCTCACCTAGAGAGATTGTTCATAGGCCTGACAACCTATCTCTTCAATATCCCATGGGCTTGACAACCCGATTCTTCAGTCCAACTCCTGAGATAACCAAGTACAAGCATAGGTATAGGTATGGGTATGGTAATGGTACAATGAAAATAATAGAAAGGTATGGACGACAACTCAATGAGTGGGTGAATGATGATGGAATGATAGGAAAATGCGCTAAGTCCAAGTTATATGTATGCATGTTCCCAACTTGACAATTGTCGTGGTGGGAGATACTTTGGCCCACTTGTCCCCTTAGAACATAGGATAAAATAATTATCCATACTTTATACTTTAAGGAATATTAATATAATATTCCTTTTTGGCTTAAGCTCCCTAGCTTAGCCCTTTTCCTTAACTTGTACCTGCCCCCTTTCCCTAACTAGTGGAGTTTAGTCCCCCGTACTCTTTTATCGTGGTCAGTCTGTGCACAATGATGTATTTTATATTAATGACAAGACATATACAAAAGTAGGCTCATTGGCCTTTAACATCTAGGTTGTTCAGCCTAATCATCACAAAAGCCTTCTGGCTTATAATAAATTGTCTCACCAGCCTATAAAGCACAACATATACACAAAGGCTTACTTGAATCGAAATCAAACACACTTAAGTTTGATGTGTGTGGTATCCTAGAATGTGCACACTTCATCATTTTATTGCACAGTACATGTGCGCACTATACCATGGAAGGTGCATACAAAATGTATATCAAACAACTCACTAGCTTAAGTACATTTGCATTTACATTTACAATTGGGTTCGGCCTAGGGGTATTACATGAAATGTCCTTATAACCACCTTCATGATTCCCGATATCACACTAGGGTGTCGGGGAAGAGCATAATTAAGGGTCAAAATTAACTTCTAGTCCCAATTTAAGTGATTGTGTATGAAATCAATAACTTCAATTTAAAATTTTACAAGCCAAATGAGCTATCCATGTGGAAACAAAGTAAAAGAGGAGAATAGTGATTGTTTTTACCCCTAAGTGCCTATGTTAGCTAACCTTCCTTTTGAGAAAGGATTCTAAGTGGAGTGTAGTTTCCTTACAAAGTGCATGGAAATAAAAAATTGAAGGCTAGGGGCCCTCAAACCATTCATAAAAACCCTTACAATTTTGAAAAACTGGACTTATGCATGGGTTATAGTTCTGACAAGCACGCAGAGGGTGAAAAATGTGCAAAATGCATAAAATGCATAGATTAATGAAGCCTCTTTCACACACATTTCACAAAGTGCACGTTTATGGGCCTGCAAAGTACTGCACTTCCTGTCATGCATCGAGGGAGAAATTTTCAAGTGAAATACTCCTTCCTCAACTCTGAATTTTCACTTTGGCAGGTTGAGCTAGGTCATTTTTGGTACCTTCAAGTCAAAAAAATTGAAATGAGGTTCTCTCAAGGCTCAAATAGGGAGGAATTTGATACTGATCCCAAGTATGGTCGTCAATCTGTTGTGTTGGTTTTGTCACTTGGGTGATCAAAACAAAAACACTTGCATGTTTAGATAAGTCTACTAAACAAGAAAGAAGTTTGTGAGTGGGTTAGAAAAACCAAACACACATGAAAACAAGGAAATATAACTAAAAAAAACTAAGAAAATAAATGTTAGGAAGCTTGATAAAATTAGAACCATTAAAATCAAACAATGACCAACATATTGCTACCAATGGATCAATAAATTTGTAGGCAAAACACCGTAGAGAAAGGAAATGACTTATGATTCCCCTCTTCCTCTTTGGGATGGCTCTTGAGTTCCCTAATTGAGAGCTCTTCTCTTAATATGTTAAGAACCAAACATCAATATAGCATAGAAAAACCTCAGGAAAAGTACTCAATGCCTTGAAAAAGAGATGATTTCAGATAATAAGCCTCTTCGAGGGGGCAACCTCCTTTTACCCGACTTAAATGTTCAAGTAGAATATGATTCAAAATAAAAATGTCTCCTTGGTATATATAGGAGACTAGGAGGTATAATTACAACTAATGGCCTAAAGCCGACATAAATAAAATAACATTACTAATCTAATATGCCCCAATTAAGGGGTAATAAATAACATTACTAA
>ML778215.1:297892-309305 GCA_009831015.1 Picea engelmannii
TCCATTGAATCCATCTTAGTATCCAACTTAGCTTCCATTGAATCCATCTTATTTTGTAGTTCATTTATGTCCCTACACATTTCTTCACCTTCATCAAGAGTCCAAGTAGGATTTTTTGGAGGCTTATTTGGTGTAGAAGTTCCTTTTTTGGATGGCATGTTGGCCAAGTATCACTTTTGAACCTTGATTTTGAGGTGGTTCTGCTAGACAATATTTCTTCTGTTGTATCTCCCAATTTTTGGCCCTTCTGGGTATGAAACCTTCTCTTATGTATTTCTCTAATATTTCTTGTCTACAATGCCACAGGTCTTATCAAAATTGGATGTGCCAAGTGGAATCTATGGTAACTTCCCCACAACTTGCCGATTTTTGGCCTTTCCAAAAGATCTCACTTGTATAGTGTGCCCCACACACAATAATTGATATAAAATTATGAAACTTGCACCCAAAATACTACAGACTGTCCACGATCCAATGCAATCAGTCCCACACAATTTGGATACTCTAGGAAGAAGTTATGATTGTTTTACCTGGAACACCTTATTGAGACTAATCAATAGGACTAGTCAGATACCCTATCTTACACAGGGTGTATCTACAAATTTAAGATGACCCAAAATATGAACTTTTTGTATAGCAAGTTCATGGTCTGAAACATTACAAAACATTTTGTATAGCGAAAATTCTGCAATGACTCATTTCAGGATGATTCCAGAACCCTATCTTGTACAGGTTGTATCTCTGAAAGTATAAGGCCTCAGGAGCTGAATTTTGAACCCAACGTACCTTGATCTGTCTTCTAAATATCTTCCAAGACGTTCCTTCTGAAATGTTTTAGAAAACAAGTTATAGAAAAAATTCCACGGTGTCTCAGATGTAGCAGCAAAACCCCAAGACCTTGAGCTCTGATACCATATGTTAAGAACCAAACATCAATATAGCATAGAAAAACCTCAGGAAAAGTACTCAACACCTTGAAAAAGAGATAATTTTAGATAATAAGCCTCTTCGAGGGGGAAACCTTCTTTTACCCCACTTAAATGTTCAAGTACAAGATGATTCAAAATGAAAATGTCTCCTTGGTATATATAGGAGACAAGGAGGTATAATTACAACTAATGGCCTAAAGCTAACATAAATAAAATAAAATTACTAATCTAATATGCCCCAATTAAGGGGTAATGAGCCAATATTAGGGCTTAACATAATATAATGGAAGAAATGACAAATGGTGAAGATAAACAATGCCTATTCCCTCAAGAGGTGAGTGGAATGGCCTATTGCCATGGTGCTTGAAGGATTCAAAGAGAAAAGAGGATTCTCAAGGAAGAATTCTTCCAGCATAACAATACCTTGAAGATATTGGTTTCTTAGCACACCCATGGCTCTTATTTATAACATCCATTCATGGAAAAATGTAATTGGTTCATAGTGTGAACAAGGGTCCTTTTATGGCACCCTCTAGCCCTTGACCAACCTCCAAGCTAGATTTCGCTCAGATATGGATGTCAAATTGTGTTGGGGGTTGCACTAGAAGTGGTTGAGGGGGCGAGAAGATCCATAAATGCGACGTTCATAGAAATTTGGGGATATTCTCGTAGATAGTTTCACATTTTTCTCATAGGGTGTGCTAAGGGTTGTGTTGGCCCACACAATATGTGCACTGTGCATGTGCTTCCTTTGGTGAATTTGCGCACTTTGATTTTTGACCCAATTGTATAGTTTTTTTTCTTTTTGATGGACTTTGGTGTTGTAGGTGGACTAATTGTTGCTGGCATTGATGTGTTTCTTAAACCATTGTGTGCAATGCTGCGGACAATTTTTCAGTGATAACAATCATATTAATGGCATATGGGGAAGGATTCATAGCTTAGTGGTAAGGCAACTTGGATAAGGAAAGTATCAAAAAGGAAGTGACCAATGGAAAATGGTAAGAAAAATGTATCAGACAGGTGTTGAAAGTATGGCAATTTAGGCACCCATCAATACCTATGGTAAAAGTTCCATCTTCCATATTGTTATACTTTATGAGATGTAGGCTATAGAAGATGGGTTTTTGACGTATCATGAATTAAATTTTAAATGAGTAATCTTGGGATTTTCTCTATAAATTATTTTCTAGGAGATTTCAGGTAGTGAGATGTTGTGGAGACTAATAAAACATTTCACAGTATAGGTGGTCAAAATTCTGATTTATGTTTTTCTATATGTTTGTATATATATTCCATGGAAGACAAGGTTTCTGACTAATCCTAAAATCAGATATCTTGGCATTTTCATTGTAAGTTTTTTAGTGAAGTTCTAGACTTTAAAATTTTCAAACTATCGATTTCATATAGTGAAGTACATGTGGAGAAATGTTCATATTTTGAGTCATTATATTTTAGGATATATTTCTTGTGGAAGTTAAGGTTTTTGCAAAAATTATATTTTAGTGATTTTAAGAGTGTTATCTCTGGTTAACAAATTTAATGTTTTTGAATTTTTTTACAGATGTGTTCCAATGTATTGACATAACATGGTATTTGTTGTTTCTCGGGTAAAATTTTGGTTGGGGAAGAATACAGACAAGAAATATAGTTGGTTTCATGTGGTTACTAGAAACCATTTTTTCACCTGGTTGGAAACCGTTGTAACCCTTATTGGTATCCCTTTGAGTAGTACTGAATTAAACCATACATGTAGATATAATATCACTTCCATTTACCTTTGGGTATATATCAATTATGATATCTATGCCTAAAATCAACCTTAGATAAGCTTTGTGTTCATCTTGTTTCTATAGTACACTAAGAACAACACTTGGGGAGACCACTCTCTAGTACCTATGTATTTGGGTAATACGTCTAAGGGAATGGTTGAGCCTTCTTAGTTAGTTCCATATGATATTGGGATAAATGTTATTGTTGGACCCCAGATGTATACCATTAAGATATATCACCTGGAAGTCCCTTGTTCTCAGGACCATGTAACCATAATTCATGATAAAGGGGAAATACATGAGCATTATTATTTTCCCATATGAAAAAGGGTTCTACAAGAAATAATATTGGTACTCCTCATAAAAACTCAAGAATGAATTTCAAATAAAATGTCTAATTAAAGATCCAAGTTAATGAAATGAGTGCTAGCATGTTGAAACAAGTGGATTTAACACATTCTCAGGAATAACTTATAAGAGATCTAAAAGAGAATTGGAATATCAAATGAAAAGGAAGATGGATGAAAATAACAACAACGTTGAAAAGAAGATGGATGAAAATAAGGAATATATGAAAAGAAATATGGAACAAACAAAACAAAATATGGATGGAAATTTGGAACATATGGAATATAATATGGACGGAAAGTTGAAACGTATGGAACATACGATTCTAGAAGCCTTAAATGGTAGGTTCCCTAAAATTTATAAGGTGTCTTAAGGGACTCAAGAAAATAAAAGTAGTGTTCATGTTGAACAACTTTCCAATAATAATAATTTCTTATGGGCGTTTAACTCCAATAATGGAGTTACTTATGGATGAACTCCAAAAGGAGTTAAGCTACCCAAGGTTAAATTAATGAAGTATGATGGAACAAAGGTGTTCATCTGGGTGAACCAGATAGACCTTTATTTTGAACTACATAATATTATGGATGATAATAAAAATATTTACATAGCAACTTTGAATTTTTATAATAAACCATATCAATGATATCAATGGGTAGTGAAAATAAAGATACCTTATTATAATTATACTTGGGGTTTATTTACAAGATACTTAGAAGCAAAATTATATGGGAAATTTTGGGAATATGACTACATGAGTCAATTAACATGAATCAAAAACTTAGGTGATATTGAATATTATAATTCAGAATTTCAAGTATTGGCGACAAGGGTAGATGACATAAGTGATGAAAATTTGTTGGAAACTTACATGGGTGGATTAAAACAAGACATTAAACATCATCCTTTCTTAAAAATTCCTACAAATATTATGGAATCTATGCAATGTGCTCATCATATTCAAGCCAAGAATAAAGCTACACACAAGAATACCATTGGAGAGTACATAGAAAGTATATATTGTTTTGGGGTTCATAAGACAATTGTACCTCAACTGAAAAGGTTGACACCTCAAAAAATGGATGAAAGAAGAGAAAAGGCACTATGTTTCAATTTTGACAAGTAGTGTAAGGAGAATAAATGATATGAGAATAAATTATTCTACATAGAATATGAAGAGGAAGAATATCTATATCTAGAAGATGCTACTCCAAAAATATAGTTCCATGCATTGGACAACATTAGTACTCTACAAACCCTCAAGATACAAGGATACATCAAAAAGAAAAAGGTAACCGTGTTGATTGATTCTGGTAGTACCCATAACTTCATCAATTACAAATTAGCAAAAGATATCGATTGCTTTGTATTTCTAGCACGAGAGTTCCAAGTAATGATTGAAGATGGATGTACCATAAATTGTTCTAGTAAGTGTCATAGTATTAAGCTCAATATGGGGTAGTATTTTTTGGATATTCTTTTGATTTCCATACAAATGAGTGGTGTTGATTTTGTATTAGGGGTCCAATGGTTACAATCATTGGGAACAATGGCCTTTAACTTTCAATATAATTTTGTGATTTTTTTTTGAAAAGGAAATGAAATTGAGTTTAGAGGTATCCAAGGGAAACTCTCTAATGTGATAAGATCTAATAGAACAACAAAATTAATTCAAAATGGACACCATGGTGTAATTTCACAATTGTGATCACTAGATTTTAAAACATCTATATCCTCTACTCCATTGGATCTCCAAATAGTTATAAATAGTCTTTACAAGGTATTTGGAGAAATTCCTAAGGTTCTTCCACCTGATTGAAATAATGATTATGCTATTCATTTGCGGTCAGGAAGTGTACCACCTAAAATTTGTTCGACAACATAGGTATTCCAACAAAGGATGAACACCTTTAGTAACCACTCACATAACCATATCAAAGATCAACACACTGATGTTTTCACATGGTAAAACCCCTATAGGGAAACATCCACGGCCCCAACCAATGTAGCCACTTGGAGCAGTTTATTAATGCAAATAAAAATATTACAAAGAGATTTTACAAGAGAGTTTCTCACAATATATCATTGGCAAATGATGCTCCATGCTCTTTAAATAGAGATAATGGACCAATCGGGTGCTAAGCCATGGATCAATGGTCATTAATATTGAGGAGAGTATGAACCGTCAGATCATTCTATGTCAGGAGCATATCGTGACTGTCAGATTTCCTAACTACAAATGCATACTAATGCATAATAAATAAATACACTAAGAAACACACTTTTACCTAACGACACATTAGACCAAGTATATCTTAACTAACTCCTAAGTGTCTAAATATCCTAACATCCCCCCATAAGAACAACTTGGGATAGGATTGAAGGATTTACAATAGTGGCATAATAGGAGAAGGAAGGAGGTATTTGAGCCTACCCCCCCTTAATGACAACTTCATGAACTCCTAACATAGATCAAAGTTTGGAAAACTTATGTTCTATACGAGACTTTGTGAAAATGTCTGCAACTTGATCTTCTGTAGGGAAAAAGAGCACTTCAATAACTTGATGATGAATGAGATTTCTGATGAAGTGCATGTGTAGCTCATGTGTTTTCTACGTTGATGTTGAACTGGGTATTTGGAAAGATTGATGGCACTCTCATTGTCACACCAAAGGTTGGTTGGATGTTGTTGCTGGAATCCAAACTCTAAAAGGATCTGTCAATGCCACAAGGCTTCTTGAATTTCATTTACTGTTGCTTGGTACTCTTCTTCTGCTGAAGAAAGTGCAATAGGTTGTTGTTTCTTACAGGCCCAAGTGACAGGTCCTGAACCAAGGCTGAAAACATAACCTGCAGTAGACTTCTGATCATCAAGGTCATCGACCCAATCTGAATCAGTGAAACCAACCAATAAAGGAGTCCCCCTTAAACTGTAATGTATCCTGAACTGAACTGTACCACTGACATAGAGAAGTATCCTTTTAGTTTATTTCCAATGGATTTCATGGGTTGTTTGCATATACCGTGAAACAAGACCAACAACAAAGGAAATATCATGACGAGTATGAGTCAAGAATAAGAGGCTACTAACTAACTGACGGTATAGGGTGGCATCAACTTCAAGAGAAGTACAGTTGGCAGTAATCTTGATTTCAGATTGGAAGGGGGAATGGGATGGTTTACAATCATCCACGTGAAAGTGAAAAATAAGGTCACAAGCATACTTAGATTGGGAAATAAAAATTCCTTCATTGGTTTGAAAAACTTGGAGGCCAAGGAAATAGTGAAAAAAACTTAAGTCTGTCATTTCAAATTTCTTCTTAAGGATGGTTTTTAGATGGTTTAAAAGTTTTGAGTCACTACCAGTAAGGATAAGGTCATCAACATAAAGGACAAGGATCATGAGATGTCTTTCTACTTTCTTGGTATAGACATTAGGATTAGAATGACATCTAGAGATTCTAGTGGAAATAAGAAAGCTGCGCATTTTGGAATACCAAGCTTGGGGAGCTTGCTTGAGACCATAAATATATTTCTTAAGGTGATAAACAAGTCTAGAGTCATTCTGGACTTATCCAGGTGGTTTTTCCATGTAGATTTGTTCTTGCAAATCTCTGTGCAAGAAGGTGGATTTAACATCCATCTAATGGACCTTCCATTTATGTGAGGCAGCAAGGGTAAGAACAAGGTGGATGGAATTCATTTTGTCTACAGGGGAAAAGGTTTCATTATAGTCAATTCCTTCAACTTGGGAAAATCCTTTGGAAACTAACTGAGCCTTGTGTCTTTCAACACTTCCATCTTATGCATACTTAGTTCTATAGACTCGTTTACATATGACAAGTTTTCTTCCTTTTGGAAGAGGTACAAGATCCCAAGTATTTTTTTCCGTTAAATAATGGTACTCTTCATTCATTGTTGTATCCAAATATGGATGACATGAAGCTTCTGCAAGTGTCTCTGGATCATGAGTTTTTGAAACTTTAGCCAAAAGAGAAGAGTCTCATTGGAACTTTGAATGTGTCTGACACTAATCTGAAGGATCACTGACAAGATCACCAACTGATTCTCATATTGAACAATCCCATCTAGGAAGCAGTGGAGTTGGTGTTTACTTAGGTTCAAAGGACTCATCTAGAGGAAGGTGAGCAAGAGGAGGTGGATTTTCATCCTCACTGTCATCATATGAAGAAGAAATCAGAATAGAAGAAGGCACAAACATCGAATATGGATTGCAAGATGAAGAAGGAACAACTGTCAAATTAGGCTCATAGGCCAAATAAGGCACAAACACAGAATTAGGCTTGCATGCCAAGAGATTTTTTAACACACACACAACAGGGCATAAAAAATTTCACTTTTCTTAAAGGACAGATTCTCTATTCATGGTTTCTAATTTTGAAGGTTGGGGAACTAGTCTGACCTCCCAGTCAAGGATCTCTAATTTTGAAGCCAAACGACTCTCTGAGACCCAGATGGTCTCTCTCTGTAATTAAATGTAGACCCTTTTGACTTTCGAGTCCAGGTATAATGGTACCCACAACCTTCCCTTTGTGCTTATGGAATCTCCGAGTTTTCACACTAGCCCCTTTTCTGATAAGCCCCTCCTTGAGGTGACCTTGGGTGATAACCTCACACCAAAACACAATTACGAGCACGACCAAAGGTGGTTTGAAACCAAACTAACTTTCAAACTGCAATTCTCCTCGAGCATCCATGTGTCCTTTCTTCGAAAATGTGGTTTGGATTGAGGCTCGCCCTCAAATTTTTAAATTTCATGCATCTTCGATCCCCACAATGCTATGAGACCATCAATCTCGTGATCTTGATCGTGCCTCTGATCTGATGGCTCAGATCTATCCCTTTCAAATCTGCAGATCAGATCTGACCTCTTTCAAATCAACAACTGTGATTTGTTTTATAATTATGGACTTCATAATTCTCAAGTCTCAAACTTTCGTTTCTTCCGTACGTCAATCCTCCATAGTCAATGATTTCCGGACACCTATCCTTCTCAATAATTGACTCTGCATGTGGTTTGGGGGTTTTACCTTTCAACTAGATCAACTATCCTACGGCCCTTTTCTCGATCAACGATTGATATTTCCTTCAGGTCTCCAGACTTCTGAGATCTCAAATCTCAAACTTCACTTCCCCTCGAATCAAGAGGATCCCTATCGTGTGTCCACTTGAATCAGATAGTTGAGGCTTTCTTTAGGTATTTACCCGAAATATACATATTTATGCCACCTATCCTCTTGATATGATCTCTATGAATCACTTCGGGACTTTGTCTAGAATCTACCGATCTACGACACATCTCTTCTGGATCATACGGTCTAGATTCACCCTAGATGATTCGACACTTGAGATTTACTTCAGATGGTCTGATGACTGAGATTTACTTCGGATAATGAGACGGTTGATATTAACTTTGTCTCTCCGGCTCTCTAGAATTCGAGAGTCTCAAATATCAAATGAAAACTCTCAAACAGATTTATCTGGAGTCTATCATCTGTCACCATGCAACCCTCTAGATCTCACAGTCCAAATTCACTTCGGGTCTTCGAGGTTCGGAAATATCAATTCTCAACTGAAACCCTAGTGTGATTCACCCAGAGCTCGCGATCTATTAATGTGTTTCCTCTCTAAATCAATGGCCCTTGTATCCTTCGGGACTTCGACCTTTGGAAATCTCAGATATCTATTTTCCTCACTCTCTGTTTCTCCTAGAATGGTTTTACCCAAAGTCTACAATTTGATGACATGTGTCCTTCTGCAGATCGATGGTTCCCGACTGCTTTGGTTGTTCGGGCTTCAATGATTTCAAAATATTCTCCTTCTCATTCTCTCGGAGTTCACAATCTATTTCCATGTGTCTCTCTTGATCTAATCATCCAGAGACCTTTGTCTCTTCATCTCTTTGACCCTTCAACTCTTTGTCTCTTCGATACTTCGTCTCTTCAGTACTTCAGGAATTTCAAACTCTTATTCACCCATCTCTATGGAGTTCTTTTACCCAAAATACATGATCTCCTGACATGTATCCCCCTGGTGATCAATGGCCAACATCTACTTCAGTTTTCTATCTTCCTCCTTGTCCACAAACTTCCAAAGTTGTGGATCTTATGCCACATTCCAACCCTGATGTTGGATGGTTTGGATTGACTTCGGAACTTTAGGACTTCGCAAGTCCACTCTCCTGTGCACTTTCAAAGGGTTAGGCCTCATGAAATTTCCTTGGGATACAATGACTGTTGGTCCTCAGGCTCAGATCTGATGGCCCAGATCTGATATCCTCCTGCATGCTCTTCTAATTATCTAGACGTGGATCCCAATGGTCCAGATCTTTCACAGTGCTTGATCCAATGGTCACTATTGCTCCTCCTCCCAATATTTCTCTTTATTCTCTAACTTGGAATATTTCAGATGTTTCAAAGGTCTTGACCTTTGATTTACTTCCTGTGAGCCTTGATCTATCGGTCTCAACTTCTGCTTCCTTCCCGAGTGTACTAACTTGAAACAAGTTCGCCTGTTGGACCTCATCTGTGCTTCTGAAAGCTCTAGTCTCTTCTAATCTTGGTCCTTAGGGAATTTTGAATTCCAACATACTCCTTGCATTATTCTTCTCATGTAGGATCGACGGTCCATGAACTTCCTCAATCCAATGGTCCATATCACATCGCAACTTCATGTTTTGGAAGTTTAATTGCACCAACGTGCGATTCTCCCGTCACACGAACTCCATACTCACAGATCTGATGACCAAGGTGGGTCCCAATAGATCCTTGGATATACGGTGTAGATCACATCATGAATTCAAGTTTCGAGGGATCCCTCCCCTTCACGATGATTACCAACATTCGTCGATCTTGCGAATACTGAAGGAGTCGAGGTGTTAATGTCTGCGCTCCTTCTTCTAATCTAGCAGTCGCGACAGACCATGGATCCTCCTGAAAGGTCTCATCCGTTCGTCTTCAAAATGAAAGGATATTCCCTTTCGATACTTGAATCTCTCTATCCTTTCTGAACTTCATCAATTATGAAGGATTTAAGAGTGTTTCTCTCTTTCTCCTGAACTTAACACTTAGAAGGGTCCTTTGCACAACTCTTGCGCTCTTTCATCAAGTCTAGAGATTAAGTGGTTCTCGGTCACTGCTTGCCTCGCAGAGACCCTGTGCGTATTTGCACTACCTCTCCTAATATTAACAAACTCCATCCTCCAAGGGACTCAAAATGAATAGGAGGGTTGGCACGCATACATGAAACTATGCCCATGGTCAACGAACTCATAGTTCGTGGCTCTGGATTAACACACCACGAGATGCAAGCATTTACGAGTACAAAAACACATCCAATTCATACAATTTACTACTTGCCTAATTACACAATCAAGAATACACAAAAGGGGTATAGTGAAAATCATTAAGAAAACATGTCCATCCCTACAACATTCATAGGATATCCAACTTTAATTCACAGTACCACTTAAATACATAATATATGCGATTACTTATCTATTGTAGGTGGTAGCCAACTAACTGACTTTGGGTGTTCATCCTTCCACCGGAACATAGTCTCAGAGGCATTCATTCTTAGCACTCTGGGCACCCCCATGCCAAGCCTTGATATCACTAGGGAACTCTCCCAGTTCTCAAGGATTCTTTCTCTATTTCATCTTTTGCTCGGGTTCTATTCTTTGCAAACTTTCAGATATTTTTTTCTCTGTTATGGCCATGGGTGAGGTTTATCAGATTCTCACTAGGAATAATGCTCGTGTCCTTCTATTCCTCATCTACTGGAGAGCTCCACGCATTATACTTACCATTTTTTATCATATATTTTCCCCAGGATGGTTCTCGACCCATCATGTTCTTTCTATCAAAAGGGAACTCAGGTCATCTTGGTCTATCATAGCTAGTGGTACTTTGATATGACATTCTTTAGTTAGATGATGCTCCCATTCATGGGAGTGGTTGATAATTCAACCATTGGTCCTTTCTTCATTAACTAGTTTCTCTCCTTCGGATCTGAAGGAGATTTATTATCCCCATCAATGGAAATTTGGGGTTATTTGATATAATGAACCCTCTCTTATAGTTTTCACATTCTTTCCTCTAGTGATATCATGGCCATTACTGTCAAGGCTTCACCTCCATAGTTAGTTATTGGAAACTCAAACAATAATACATTTACACTGTCCACATGCCTTAGCATGGTAATTGATGCAGGAGCATCGCTCAACTACCAAGCGAGCCAGCGCGTGGAGAAAGAGAGACAGCTGGACAAGCCAGCGAACTTCATATTTTGAATTTTACCTTGGTATTGTTGCGCCGCCGTTTAATCAAGGGCATTCAAAGCCG
>ML778215.1:316993-398923 GCA_009831015.1 Picea engelmannii
ACTCCCGAGTTCCGATTTCCCGATATCCGACAAAGGGGGGGAACCGCCGAAAGAGTTACGTGGGTGACTCTTGACTTCTGAGGGGGAGTTGAAGAGTGTTGACTCTTCGGGCCCATGAGAAATTGAAGGTCCTGGTGGGAACAGCTTGCTCGGTGAGGGGCGGGTTGCGTCAGTAATACTATTTTATGATTAATTACAAGTTGGGGGAAACATGGATGTTACAATTCCCTCCCCCTTAAAGGAACATCGTCCTCGGTGTTCTTTGTCAAAAACACTTGTCATGCCTTTCTCATTTAGCTGTTTCAAAAATATTGATCCTTCTTCCTCGGTCAGGCCCTTTTTCAGACCTTAAATCTTGGTCACCTACTTTCAATAATTCTTGGACAAGAAGCACGTTAATCATAGTCTTATGCGAAAACATTGCATAAAATTTCTAGGAAAATTTCATAATCTTAGCACAATAATTATTTGCGTAGTTTGTGGATTTGTATCCACATGGTTGTTTTGTTATCCAAACACTACTACATATGGGCGTATTATTTCATGAAAATTTTCCACGTTTCCATTATTTTCATGTTTTTTTTTAAATATGGCAAAGTTTTCTTCGATATTGCCACGAAAGTTCATCGATATAGCCACAAATAGGTTTTTTAACTTGGTTGGTATTTTCGTCGCTATTTCCATGAAAGTTCATCGCTATTTCCATGAAATTTTGTCAATATTGCTAGGAAAAATTTGTCTATCTCATTGGTCAGTGTTAATGGCTAGTTGACTAGTTGATCTATATATTCCTGACTTTAAGAGACTTTGCGACACAATTTCTATAGTTGTGATACTGTTTGTGGATTTTATTTGAGCTGTTTATTTTTTCCGTCACCCACCGATTGAACAAATCCAATTCTCGATCTACATAGCTCATATTTTGAACTTGCAAGGTTAGTATGTTTTTATTTATTGATGTACTCATTTAACTTGTAAATTTTTGTTCAAATGTCAAAATTTCAAGTAGCTTGTTTTTTCCTTGATAATATATTATGTGTAGTACCATATTTCATGTCTTTGGTTTTTGGATCTAGTTAGTATATTTTATGGAAAAGGGTATGTGGATTCCATAATATTCTAGGTTTATGGAATCCACATACCCTTTTCCCTTCAATTGTAGCTAGAATGTATCTCTCTTTACATTGATAAAGATATGGAAGTGCTCTTGAAACTCAACCCCGATCAGTGAAATGATAGTAATTAATTATCATTTTCTTCTCTCTTTTATTTTTAAGAACTAACAAAAAAAAACCAACAATTCTTGATTGAAGCTTTGATACCACTTGTTACATCCCTAGTACCCAAATGGGATCACACTTTCATAAATTGAAAATAATATAACAGTGACAATAATGGTTGGGATACTTGCACACCTAATGGTTGGCTAGCACTTACTAATTCAATTAAATGAAGGAAGAAATCTCCACGAATAAAATCTTGAAGTTGATTGTTCTATTGATAAATGATAAGTTATGGTATATATAAGATAGGGAGGAAACTCATGTTTATAACAAAAATATACATAAACACTAACCCTAAACTTATGTTAGGTATATATGTCATTATTATATAAAGGAAACATTTGTACACACACGACCTTATTATAAAGATGTTATCTATGGCGTGATTAGGCACATAAGAATCACTTTTAACTAACCACCTTCAACCATATTAGCTTATGGTTATCCACCTTTAAATTTCTTGGCTTATGACTAAGCACCTTTAACAAATTAACTTATGATTATATACCATACTCATCCAATATAAATAAAGTCTATTTGTTTCAACTTTCTCAATAAAATCCACATACCCTTTTCTTATATGTGATGTCATTTCTCTCATTTTTTTATAATCACACACAATTCTAGATGTAGTGATTAACTCTAGTTTGTAGTTGATGTAACTTGTTTATACACTATTAATAAGGAGTATCTAAAATATAAAAAATTCATGACAAAATCTATGATAACATGATGAAATCCACTAGTCAGACAATGAAAAATGAGAACATGAAGTGTCTTACAAAATAAAATTGTGACCACTATAAGTAGCATAAAATTGTGACCATTGTATGTAGATGAAAATCAACACGTCATAATTTAAACCAACCCAACCTAATTGTGGATGACAAGTGGTTAGGATTCTTTTTTTAGTGGTGAATTTCAAAGATTGGCATTTTGTCTACAAAACAACTTAGAGGCTAGTGTATGATGTCGAGTGATTCAAGTTTGAGAAATTTTGACCACTTTCGTTAAATGGTGTGTAATTATTTTCCATGGTGATTCAGTACACACTACTCTAAAGTACAAATTGAAGCATATCGATCTTAATAGTTAATCGATAATAAAAAGAAAAGCATGTCAAAATGTCTTAGAATAAATAATTGTGAGGATTGTAGGTCACTATAAATAAACATATCATAATCGAAAATAGTAGCTAAAATATCATGAAGGAGTAGCTAAAATATAAAAATTTGACAACTTACTATTTGGTATGGTGTAGGTAAGACAATTACTTGTCAAGACAAGGATTTTTCACTATGAACGAAAATGACAGGAAGCTTGCTCGGTTAAGAGTGGTATTAGAGGCGAGGGGTGATGGAAAATTTTATTTCCCTTGCTATGATTGCAGAGGCTTGCAAAGAAAAAGGCTTTTAATAAAAACAGATGAAAGAAATTGTAGGGAGAAGGGGCACACCGAAGGGGGTTATGAATATCATCCCTTGGTAAGAGGATTCAATATTTAATGTATTCTCTGTAATAATCAACATGTCATGAATTTTAGTAATATTTCTTATCGGTATTTTTATATTTTCTATACACACTAACTTTTCTATGTTGTTTTTAAATATATATACGATGCCCCCAAAATGTCGACCTCCAGAGAGTTATTTGCCAAGTACTAGCAGAAACCCTCCTTTACAGGGTGATGAACTTCGAGATCAGAATATTGAAGTTGTTGATCAAGTTATTAATGATGATATGGATAGAGATAACATTAGTGATTCAAATCAGGAAGATGATATACATAGATTGATCCAAGACACATTGGCTCCAATGGATGAGTACAACTAGGATGATAGTCATGATGTTGATCCTCTACTCAAGAAGTCATGTCAACCTCTTTATGAAGGCTCAACAACAAATATTTTATCTGCTATATTTTTATTGGTGAACCTAAAGGTTTTGAATGGTTTATCAAACACATGCCTCACACAGATACTAAGGTATTTAATTTGTTAAATATTTATGCCTACATGTTTGCAAATACTTAAAAGGTTCAATTTTTTCCTATATTGCTATTGTTTTCTAATTTGTAAATTAGTATATTGGATAAGATATTGATAATTAATATTGTTTACATTGACTTATTGTTTAGAATTTTGTAGATTGTTAGGTGAAGGTCTATTACTGACATCAAATAGTTTTCCATGAACATATCGAGAAATATCCGTGATTATGAAAGAAATTGGAATGGACTAAAAGGCTATTGATGCATGTCCTAATGATCATATCATATATTATGGAAAATATGCATTAGAAAATGAATGCCCACAATGTCAAATAAGTATATATCGAACCGATAAAGCGTCAAAGAAAGTGCCTCGCAAAGTTCTTTGTTATATTCTGATAATTCCATGTTTCCAACGGTTGTTCAAGTGCCAAAGTATAACATAGTTTATGGATTTCCATGCAAATAACAAATGTCAAGACGATGTTTTTCAAATGCCTGTAGATGGTTTTGCATTGAAGTACATCAAAGAAAAGTGGCCAATTTTTAAAGAAGAACCTTGTAATGTTAGACTTTCATTGGCAACAGATGGTGTCAATCCATTTGGAGAGCTTCATTCTACGTACTCAGTGTGGCCTGTTTTTGTTATAAACAATAACCTTCCTCCTTGGATGTCGATCAAGAGAGAGCACACAATGTTGGCAATGATTGTTCCAGGTATTTAATTATATTTTGTTTGCTTTAAAGTATGAAAAAATATTTCATTTCTTTGTTTTGTGCATGGTAATTATTTTTTTTATATATAAGGACATCTAGATAAGTATAATTAATCATGCAGTATTTTGATCTAATTAGGTAGGTACCAGGTTAAATATATGAACGTATATATTGAGCCTCTTATCGATTAGTAGTTGAAGTTATGGGTTGGCGTCACAATGTATGACATCTCTAGACCAATAGGTAAAAAACGATTTCAATTTCATGGAATAATATCATGGACAATTCATGATGCTCTCGGATTAACACATTTTTGTGGTATATTGTTAATTTATTTTGTGATTTAATATTATATATATTTATTGAAAATATCATGCATTATTTTAAATTGTAACTCTAATTTGATGCTACATTAATTCATATATTTTGTAGGTATTCAAACAAAAGGTAAATTTGCATGCCCAGTTTGTGGTCCGAGGATAAAATCTCGTCATTCAAGGAGTTAGGAAAGGAAGTGTCTGATGAGTATAGGCACTTTCTGCCTAAGAACCATAGTTATCGAACTACAGAAAAAGAAAAATTCAATGGTAAAGAAGAAAATGTAAGAAAACCACGAAAAATGACACCTTGCCTATGGAAGTTGGAATATATTAGAAATCGTCAAGGTATGCAAATTATTTATATATGACATATTATATAAATATTTGGTTAATTTCATTAGTATTGATTTCATTTTGTCCCATTAATTAGTGTTAATTTCAATTAATTGATGTTTCATGAATGTCGTTAAGGCACTAACGGGCTTCCACGAGGAATGAAAAGTTACCCGATGCAATTCAGTAGATTTACATACTATGAAAACCTACAAGTAGTTCATTTTTTTGATACAATGCATGTCGAGAAGAACATAACAGAATTGTTATGGCGAATATTAGATGGAAGGACTGACAAAGAGAGAATTGGAAAGATTTGTTGTGACATCCAGGAAGCTAATCACGCATTGAAAAGTGTTATTATTAATTGCAATGGCGATGGTTGTGAACAAAATACTAGTCTTCCTTGGTTATTGACGGAGCAACAAAGAAATATTGTAAAAGAGGTCATTCAAAAAATTAGGTTTCCAATTGGGTTTTCGTCAAACATACAAAATGCCTTAATGAAAAAAGGTGATTTTGGTGGGGTTAAAACACATGACTGGCATACATTCATTAAGGTAACTAGTAGGTTATAATATATTTCCTTATTGGTACGCATTTTTTGGAAACAAATAATAATTATTTGTTTTTTGTTATAGTATGTTCTACCTTTATCTCTCCTAGACGACTTTGACAACAACATAAAACAAATTATTTATGTACTTGGAAAATACATGAGATAAGTATTGTTTTATAAGGAAAATGTACTTCTTATGTGATTTGTAGTGGAACTTATTGACATATTGTGTTTTATCTGCAAATTTATGTATACCTTGATATTATTTTATTGCATCAACATTTGTAGGTGGCTATCATCAAAAGAAATCCATAAAGAAGATATAAGGTATTGGAAAAGGGAAATTCCCCGACTAATGTGTCAAATGCAACAATATCTACCTCCAACATTTTTCAATGCACAAGAACACTACCTCATGCACCAAGTTGAGGAGATTTAATTATGTGGACCAATACACATAAGGTTGATGTGGATGGTGGAGAGGCAGTTGAAGTCATTGAAGGATTTTGTTAGACAAAGAGCACGTCCGAAGGGTTCTATGGTTGAGGGATATATGGTATATCAATGCATGGTGTATATTAGTCAATATCTACCTAAATTAGCAGAAAATATGAATCTACCTCGCATTTGGCATCTCGACTCCATCAACAAATTTGAAGGGGAAGTCTTATTGGGGCAAGGTAACATGAGGACTGTGAAAGGAAATTATTAGATGTTGACATAGAATTATTATATTATACATTTATTAAATTATTCCTTTATTAACAATAGCTACTTAATGATATTAAATTGTTATGATATCATATAGTTCCTCGAGAGTGGGATGTTTTACATTTATACAATGCAAACAACCTTGATTGGATGGAGCATTGGATAGAATATACTGAAGAATACTTCGTTAGTTTATCATGGGAAGGGGTGAGTAAGATGATTAAATAGCGCATCGTCACCGAGATCAATTTCTTGATCTTACATCAAGGGAAGTTGATTTAGCCTTTGGTTTAAAAGATAAACAGGCAAGCATAATTTTTTACCCACATTTTCCTAGTATTTTCCCAATTTTTCAATGTATTTGGTTTGTTTAATTTTTGAAATATATATTTATTAAGTCCTACATGAGGTTTATTAATTGGAAATGTATTTTTTACTTGTTGTACATGTTGTAGTTGAAACATCACAAGGCTATGTGGTGTAATGATCGTAAATTTCGTATCAAAATGTTGGATGATAAGATGAAAACCTCAGATTCTGGGATAACTGTAGTGTTTAAGGTCACCAACATTTCCTCTAGAAGTGATAGAAATCAAAAATAAACTAAGAATAGGTACTATGGGCATTTGGTGGAGATAATTGAGTGTGATTTTAATTCCTTTAAAATAGTTTTGTTTGAGGTTAAATGGTACAAGCTACAAATGCATGAACGTGATCCTGAAAGAACTTTTATTGAGCATGATAATGGATTTACCATGGTTAATACAATGGCATTTGAACCTAGTATAGAGCCTTATGTTCTTCCAAGTCAATATGAGAAAGTATTTTACTCAGAGGTACCTAGTAAAGTAGGTTGGTCATACATTGTTAGATATGATCCAAGAGGAAGACCAGTAAAGTATAATAATGTAGACAGGGATGAAGATAATAATGAGGAAGAATATAATAATTGTGAAGATCAGAAGCAGGTGGCTCATGTAGTCGATGTGTGAGATGAAGAAGTTGAAGAATTTGATCATCCAAATGTAGGAGACGACAATATCGATAACTATATTAGCGAAAATGACGTTGATGATGATGTTGATATGAATGAGCCTTTCACCAATATCGATTCTAAACCAAATCATGATACAGATCTTGAGAGGGATGAAGAAGAAGATGACTGATATTTAATTGTTGAAAAGAAGAGGTAAGTGTTTATATCTTTTATATGATCTTTATATGTTTTTATTTTGTATAATATAGTATATGATACATGTTCTTTAGAATTTCAAATTAGGTAATATGGGGAAATTGAGAGTGATGTGCACATGGGTGGGGGATAATTAGAGCTTCCACCTTCACATGGTTGCCCTTGTTTAGTAGTGAATGAAACATTCTCAAAGCCAAGAGGATCTCTACGCAACTGCGCCTAATCATACCAATGTTGTAGGTATGTCCATCATCAATTCATCATGTAAACCATAAACCCTAATTTAGTGGAGTCATAAACATGTAAAACTTCTTAATTTTCTTCCTTCACTTGATGTGGGCCTGGTCATTCCTAGCCTTGAATTGAAAGTTTACCCTAGTCTTAGTCATCACCCTTCATGACACTTGTCATCCAACAATCATTAGATCAAAATGTTGGAGGAATATGGGCATTGGGATCACGAGGCTTTATAACCCTATGGTAATAAGAGACATTAGTTGAACTTTGACTATATTGAAAGGTGCGTGCAATTGAAAATACTAACAACCAAAAACTAAAATGGATCAATACACAGACTGTATGATTGAGACCAAGCAAATCATATCTAGAGATGATTTCAGTAGAACTTAAGATGATGATGGTGTGTGTACTAGAGAAGGTTTGAGAGTCTAATGGGATAGGCTAACCATTGGAAACATTATGTGCTTTGAGAAGCTAACAACACCTCATGCCTACCCTTTTAGCTGGCAAAACTGGGAACTTTCGACAACTAACAACACATAAAAATTTGACCCTTAGCTGTCGAAAGCTATTTCTTTGACCTTTTACATTCAAGAGTTTTAAACCATCACTTTTCAGCTTTGGATATACCCGGACACCTCTTTGAAACATAAGGTACACCACTTGACCATTACTCTTGAGCTTCTTATCATGAAGATATTCTAAAAATGATCGGAGCAAATAACCAGTTAGGTAATTGCAGAACATAAGACTATACTATAGGACCCTAACATGTTCCCAATGAATGGATGCATTGTTGTTGACATGGAATGGGACAAAACATGTACCTTCTTAATTTTCTTCCTTCACTTGATGTGGGCCTGGTCATTCCTAGCCTTGGATTGAAAGTTACCCCTAGTCTTAGTCATCATCCTTCATTACACTTGTCACCAAATGATCATTAGATCACAAGGTTGGAGGCATATGGGCATTGGGATGAGGCTTTATAACCCTATAGTAATAAGAGACATTAATTGAACTTTGACTAGATTGAAAGGTGTGTGCATGTAATGTCCCCACTTTGGGACATCATCATAGTGTAGAGGTTTATGATGACCAAAGTAGCCAGATGGGTGTTATAGCAAGTACAGGGGTTATTGAGAGGCATTGTGAGGTACAAATTTCATTTCTCATCATATCTCATCATTATGAACCGTTATGCATATGTTGGATTTGGTTCCATTGCGTTCTGATGATTTCCATGATTTTGACTATTTTGAGCTATAAGTCAATTAAATCCACTTAAGAGGTCATTTTGGGCACATTACTTGGAGGAACCTCTCAGTGTAATAGCTCATTGGAATTAGGAGGAGCAACACTACAGGATGGGATGGCTAGAAGTGACTTTCAGTGGCCATGGAAGCCACAAGGAGAGATAACGCGCTTTTCAGAGGTAAAAAGGTTAATTAATTAATTAAAGTGATTTAATTAATTAATTATATATTAATAAAATGAAAGTTACTTTGGAGGGACAAGAGGAGACAAAAAGTATAAAGGAAAGGAAAGGGCCCCTACTCATTCATTCATGTATGATCATAATTTCATATCTGGCTTCTAGCTAGTGAGCCCAGCATTGGGGGTTTTGAGGGTTTTGACTTAACAAACCCTAGAGGATGATTCAGTGGTGAAAGATTCCACCAATCTTGGTCTCGGATATGTAATACACTCCCGCACCATTCTAGTTCAAGATCTACTCATTTGTAGGAGGATTGCACATTAATTACTTTTGCAGATAGAGAAAGGGCGCACCAGTCAGGGGTTTCCAGCAAGGGGGGTGCACCATTCTTGGAGAGAGAATCATTGTAGGTGATTGGCATTCCTTTTGGAGATTCTATCACCTGGGTATTCATTGAAGGGATTTGGACATCAGATCTAGTCCATTCTTGAGGATTTACCACAGCTAGATCATCATCTACAGGTTGGGACGACTTTGGGAGAGAGAGGATGATTTGGTGATTCAATGATTTGCAGATCTAGGATGCTATACCTCATATCTAACCTTGCAACTTCTTCCAGGGGTTTGTGATTGCCCAATATATCATTTTGGATAGTTTCAAGAGGTTTGGAGGCCTCATTCACTTAGGCTGAGTTATCTAGTGTTTCAGGCATCCATGGGGGTGCACCATTCAGTGGAAGAGTTCATATCCATAGGGTTTGAGAGTGACTTTGGAGATTCGGGCACCTGGTTTGTCCTTACAGTTTCCTGATCTATCAGTTGGCATATTTCTTGGGGTGATTGGACACTTTTGGCAGCAAGGCTAAATTGTTGAGGAGCTTCAGCTATCCAGCAGGGCATGGCACCTTCCTGCTAGGGGGTTTAGCATCCTTACAACCCAGATCTACATGTATTTAGTCTTCATTGTATATCCAACATTTGAGGATTATTTTAGTATTCTATTGGAGCATTTTGTAGCATCTCTATTTTCTATCTTCTTGCCCATCTGTTGATCATTATAGATCGGCATCTTCATTGTAGCAGGTTTCTCTATTTCATGAATAACAACAGTTTTGAGATGTTTTGGCTTGTCTATCATATTATGTATGGTTGAGGTATGTTTCATGGTTATATATTCTTATTTATTATTGCAATACATATATAACACATCAGTAAACCCTAAGGCCAAAATCAAGAGGCCATCCTGCAACTAAACACATCTAAACAAGTAGGTTAGTAAAGTGTTTGAGGAAATACCACAACCAGAAAAAGTTTTAAAAAGACACCAAAATCGTGATGATCCTTGCATAATGGCTTGGGATCATTATAGCGGTATCAAAGCTTAGATTCCTGCCAGCTCGTGGGAATTAGCACATGTATGAAGAACCATAGAGGGGTTTTCCATAAGAGGAAATGGATATTGAGGATTTTACTAGAGATACTGGACATAGTATATGGGAATACTACTACGACCTTAGTGAGGAAACTAGGGCCTTAATAACCTTCCGACAACATTTATCCTTGAAATATCTTGGATGGAGCACATAAGAGATTGCATTCCAGGTCAAACAAGAAGAGGAATACATGGCCACAAAAACTAGATGGAGGGAAGCACAAAGAAACCTCACACCCTTTAGGAGCACGCAAGTTTGCTACAGTTGCAAGGTACCTTGGGAACCAGATCATAGGTGTAGGGGTAAGGATCAGAAGCACACTATTGAGGCCCACTATGACAGGGAGGATGATGTGTGTGTGGATGGAGAGATAGATGATGATTCATAGAAGTCTGATGATGACAGTGACTCTTGCACAAAGCCTAGTGATAGTGACTCTACCTCAGAGGCTAGTGATGGTGACTCTTGCACAGAGGCTAGTGACGCTTGCACGCTTGAAGAGGATAGTGACCCTTGTACATCAGAGGAACATTTGGATGGAAAGGATGATAGCACTGGTGTCTCAGTAGACATATCACATACCATTGATGTCCCTACACCTCCGCAAAGTGGTGACACTAGTGAGGATTCACACGTGTTAGCACCTACAGATGACCAACTTCCTATGGTGGTCATGACACATCTGCCATTTTTTCATATTCCCATGATAGCCATGACATATGAGGATAAAATTAGCATAGAGGAGATGTACATGCAGGATGCACACCATGGATGTGTATATCCACTGATCCAAGAGGAGGTACATGACATACATACAATTGACTTTACACATATAGATCAACATGAGGAGATTGAGTCACGACTCTTGGAGACTCCATTAGTTGAGCAGATTGTGGATGTTGATAGGTTGATGGGACACTCACTTCCAGGATCAACCTACATTGATGAAGATGCACTCTTTAGTAGTTAGGATGACAATAGCACATGTCTGGATACATCTATATGGGATCCAAGTGCATATGATAGTAGCAGGTTGAGTGCACAGGAGGATATGACTGCCCATACAGGATAGAGTGTGATTCAGGGGGAGATAACATCTAGTGATGGGGTGCAGTGGCATACAGAATTACCCAAAATCACAGTAGACAGTGGACAGTTCAGCACGTTACCTTATGTAGAGGGTGTTTTTGGGGATTCTAGAGTTGACACTAGCAGTACTGACAGTAGTAGTGAGGGATATGAGGTTGCACCTCAGCATGACCATGATCAGGAGCCACACCACTTAGCAGCACAATTGAGAGTTAGTGAGGCTATGATCATGGCACCCACCAGGCATAGTGATGACATGCATGCATTGATGGAAGATTACTGTTAGAGAGCATCAGTGGCACATGGTAGTTCAGATGAGGGAATTTCCATGGATGTTTTTCATACTATCAGGGATAGAGTATCTATGATGAGGACCAACTACCAACAGTTGTTGACTGAAAGAAATTATCTATTGAGGTTTGCTGAGATGTATCATGGGAGAAGGAGTTAGATATGGACTGACTCACTCAGGGTTTGGAGAGCATTAGAGGATTCTTGAGAGGCACACAGACAACCCTTCAAAAATCAGAATCCAGAACGGAGGAGATTCTTGAGGCAATTCATCAAAGATCCACTTCAGCTATCTTGGTGGACACTCTGATATATCCTTTGGTCACATGGATAGAGGATGTTGGTGGTCTAGAAGAGGAGCATCAGTTGATGGAGGACACTTCCATTTATGCTCTGAGAGCAGTTGAACTCCATGTAAATGTTGATACAATAGTACACCTCGGATCTATGATGTAGCATGAGTCTGCAGGAGATGACATGAGTATGCCAGAGCATATGGTGATGAGGGATAGTTCACAGAGTCATTTCAATATGTATGGTGGCATGGGGTATAATTCCTTACAGAGAGGAGACACACTTAGGGGAGTATGTAGATGTCGTTCCTCTGCAGAAACACATAATTGCGGGAGATCACCTTCACCATTTCAACAGTTGCATGGGAGATGAGAGATGGAGGTTGTTTGACCAGTAGTCGGAGGGGTTACTTTTGGTTGTACTAGATGGTTGGGATTCAATGATGACCACAGGAGAGTACTTATCATGGATATCAATGGACGAGCTTCTAGTCAAGTCCTTGGGATTGACCAAAGTAGGTGATGCCTTCCAGTCCTACATTCAGCTGCAGATATGTCTATTATCCGTTTCTGACACATTTATCATTGACAACAACATGAGGAGGATAACATATGAGAATAGAGGGCTTCTAACAGTGATCAGTCTCACACAGGAGCAGTTAGATGAGATTGGAAGTGATAAAATTCCATGTTTTCCATGGGATCTGGGAGTTCATTGTGTGAGTTGGATGTTTCACTACATGATGACCTAGGTTGCGCTAGAGAGCCACACAATACATCATGGTTTGGTTTGGAGTGGGCCTGTAGGTACTTATCCTAGGGGTGAGACCTTTTCTCCCACTTGATCATCATGATATGGCATGGAGATTTCTAGACAGATACTTATTCTATAGAAGTATCTTTACTGATACAGTTTATGGATAGTAGGTCTAATGGTCACAGGTATTTCAGCTAGAGGACCTAGGAGAGGAGGATTTAGGATGTATGCAAGGGAAGACAGTCATGGTCAAAGTAGTGCAGGGCCAGTAGGGGGATCTTCGATAGAGGTTAGCATGAGACCCAGGGATTGAAGGGTTGGGAATTTCACTGAATGACCGAGGCGGGTGTACCTTTGCAAGGGGAAGTTTTTCTAACTTTCCATTGAGCTTCAGTGTTGAAAGGAGCACATCGCTTACAGGTGTCTCACATAGGTCTTGCAACACCTCATTCTGGCATCAACATGTGCAGTTGATGGAGGCCATATGGATCTTGGTAGAGACTTGTAGGGTGGATTCATTCCGAGATGAGGCCACATGTCATATGCAGGAGACTTTCGGAGTTGGTATATTTTAGGGTTATGCTTCCCAGGGGCTAGTAGTTCATGAATTGATATGGGACCTAGGGGACAGAGTGTATGAGTGTTCATCTTTGGATGGGTTCTAATGTGTATCCCACAGGTGGACATGGGATCTTGGTATTTTATTTGAGAGGATTTGGTTATTGCTTGAGGACAAGCAATTTTATAACAGGGAGGACTGTAATGTCCCCACTTTGGGACAACATCACAGTGCAGAGGTTTATGATGACCAGAGTAGCCAGATGGGTGTTAGAGTGAGTACAGGGGTTATTGAGAGACATTGTGAGGTCTATCTTTCATTTATCATCATATATCATCATTATGATCCATTCCGCATATGTTGACTTTGGTTCAGTTGCATTCCGATGATTTCCATGATTTTGACTATTTTGAGCTATAAGTCAATTAAATTCACTAGAGAGGTCATTTTGGGCACATTACTTGGAGGAACCTCTCAGTGTAATATCTCATTGGAATCAGGAGGAGAAACACTACAGGATGGGATGTCTAGAAGTGACTTTCAGCGGCCAGCGAAGCCACGAGGAGAGATTAGGTGCTTTTCAGAGGTAAACAGGTTAATTAATTAATTAAAGTGATTTAATTAATTAAATAAATATTAATAAAATGAAATTCACTTTGAAGGGACAAGAGGAGCCAAAAATTATAAAGGAAAGGCAAGGGCCTCTACTCATTCATTCATGTATAATCATATTTTCATATCTGGCTTCTAGCTAGTGAGCCCAACATTGGGGCTTTTGAGGGTTTTGACTTAACAAACCATAGAGGAGGATTTTGTGGTGAAATATTCCACCTAGATTGTCCCAAGCTTGGTCTCGGAGATGAAATATGTTCCCACACCATTCTAGTTCTAGATCTACTCAGTTGTAGGAGGATTGCACATCAGTTACTTGTGCAGATAGAGAGAGGGTGCACCATTCTTGGAGGGAGATTCATTGTAGGTGATTGGTATGGATTTTGGAGATTCTATCACCTGGGTATTCATTGCAGGCTTTGGACATCATATCTAGTCCATTCTTAAGAAGTCACCACGGCTAGATCATCATCTACAGGTTGGGATGGCTTTGGGAGAGAGAGGACGATTTGGTGATTCAATGATTTGCAGATCTAGGAGGCTATACCTCATATCTAACCTTGAAATTTCTTCCAGGGGTTTGTGATTTCCCGATCTATCATTTTGAAAAGTTTTAGGAGGTTTGGAGGCCTCATTCACCTAGGATGAATTATCTAGGGTTTCAGGCATCCAGGGGGTCGCACCATTTAGTGGAGGATTTCAGATCCACATGGTTTGAGAGTGAATTTGGAGATTCAAGCACCTGGGTTGTCCTTACAGTTTCCTAAGCTATCAGTTTTCATATTTCTTGGGGTGATTGGACACTTTTGGAAGAAGGGCCAAATTGTTGAGGAGCTTCAACTATCCAGCAGGTCATGGCATCTTCCTGCTAGGGGGTTTAGCATCATTACGACCCAGATCTACTTGTATTCAATCTTCATTGTATATCCATCCTTTGGAGACTTATTGTAGTATTCTATTGGAGCATTTTGTAGCAGCTCTATTGTCTATCTTCTTGGCCATCTGTTGAGCATTCCAAATCAGCATCTTCATTGTAGTGGGTTTCTCTATTTCATGAATAAAAGTAGTTTTGAGATGTTTTGGCTTGTCTATCATATTGTGTATGGTTGAGGTATGTGCCATGGTTATATCTTCTTGTTTATTTATGCAACACATATATAACACATCAGTAAACCCTAAGGCCGAAATCAAGAGGCCATCCTGGAAGTAAACACATCTAAACAAGTAGTTCAGTAAAGTGTTTGACAAAATACCACAAGTAGAAAAAGTTTTAAAAGGACACCAAAATCGCGATGATCCTTGCATAATGGTTTGGGATCATTACAATACATTTGAAAATACTAACAACCCAAAACTAAAAGGGATAAATACATAGACTGCCAATAAGAGGTGATCTGGCCGTGGTGTGTAGGAAGAGGCCTAGCACCTTCAAAATTGCCATTCTCCAAATATTTTATACAAATTTTACAAGGAAATTGTACTAGGACTAGACACGATCAACAATGATCTATGAATGGGACCAATTTTGAAATTTTTTCAAACTATTTCTGTATGCATTGAAATGTGACATGGATAGACTATTTGCATTCCTTAATGATATGTGAGGGTTTCTAGACTCAAATTTGACTCACACCCCCACTTTCTTCCATCATCAATTCATCATGTAAACCATAAACCCTAATTTAGTGGAGTATTTTCTCTCATCGAAAAGAGTATACATTGTCCTTTAAATTCTCCTTTGTCACAAATGTCCATTAACTATTTATTTTGAATTCATTCCATAAACCTTAGAAAAAACAAGCAAATTTTCACTATGTTTGCAATGTTGACTAATTCTAGACCCTTAAATACATATTGGAAATGGGGTGTCCCCACCTCTGATATTTCTTGGAAACTCTACACTCTAGTCCCTACTGGATTTTGAATTCCCCATATGCTATTCATGAGTTTTCTCATGTTGGAATAATTATGGGAAAAATAAAGTATTCTCATCTGCACTTTCTATTCATAAGGAAACGCTCTTAAGTCTCCATTGAGTGCATTCCCAATTCATTAGATCCCTTTGTTAATCCTCCATCGTCCATCCTCTTCAAAGAAACAACCAAAAGAGAAAGGAACTTCGCTTGTACTTGATATAACTCCAATTGCATAGGTACTACCGCAAACTAGAACCACTAGACTACACAATCAAGGTTCCTCCTCTTCTCATGCAACTTTGAAGTAGATTCAACATAGATACACTATAATTTTGGATTGTTTAAGATATAGTAGGTTATGAATTGGTATAATACAATGATTATATCACTAATATAATTTATTACATTAATTAAGTAGTAAGAGTTTAATACAATTACTAGGATCCAAAATCAATAATGGTTCAACATCTAGTTAACTTTTGAAGAAAAAATATGTTTATAAACAAATTGATATAATTGATATGATATGTTGATTCAAAACAATTTTTATTATGCAAGGTCTAGTCATCCAAAGTAGGAATATATACATGAATGCTAAGACTATACAATTATTACTTGTTGAAGTTCTTATATGAAAATACAATCCAATTGAACCATTCCAAATTCTCATGTATGACTATATTGGGATGTCCATGTTGAAATTCCCCATCTCATAAATCTCTCCATCTAGAGTTCATTTTTAAGAAAAAATTAAGAATGTATTTACCTATATGTGAAATGTTAGAATGTCGTACTTTCCATGTAAAAATAGAGCCGCAAGAAAATTTAAATCCTCTCTAGATAAAATCATCCTAATACTAAGTAAGAGTTAAAACCACCTTCTTCCTTGCTTCCCAAACTATTTGAATTAGTGGAAAAGAACCACCAATCCTGAAATCACTTGAATAAACATTCACATCGTTGAGGGTGAAAAGTTTTCTTATTTTGGATCTAAATTTTTCTTTGACAATTATGTATTAGGTCAATATTTTTCAAGGTTCTTCACCAATCATTGAACTCACTATTTGATTTCCTGACATGCTTCCTCCATGAACAATTATATTAGTTTATATGAGGCCTTTTCCTTTTTTAAGAAAGGAAAATATTCTCCATGGAACCATTAATGAAAAAGCATTGTCCACAACATTTTTAGAGCATAAAAAACCTCTAAGCACTCAATATCGAAGAAAATTACTATGTATATAATGATACTACCATTTCTCATGCATTGTCGGGGATGATTCAACCAATACAATTCCCCCTCCACTCTAGTCAACCAATTGTTCTATTTCAAATCACTCACCACTACTTGTGCTACAACATAATAATTATCTAAGAATTATAAAGTACCTTCAACTAAAACTTATAAGAGAGAAATATAAAGAAGATAGTCATCTATAAAATGGTTCTTGATCACCTTACCACTATCTAAGAATTATAAAGTACCTTCAACTAAAACTTATAAGAGAGAAATATAAAGAAGATAGTCATCTATAAAATGGTTCTTGATCACCTTACCACTTCTTGGAATATTAATACAACATATTCAACCTTGAGCTTGGACAAGCTCTATAAGATAAACAAGTGCATCAAAAACAACAAAATAAACTTAAAGGGGGAACGTGAGTAGCCTTTCCTTATATATCTGTGCAACATAGTTACATCACATAAGACATCATTAACCAACACAAAATCAAATGCATTGTGAAAAAGGGCTTCCACCATCTAAATTAAAAAAATCATACTCAAAATCGAGTTATGATAACATATAAAATATGGGGAATCGATCTACCCTAACATAAACCTAGTCAAATTTAGTATTAGAGAAATGATTTTTTCAAATCCATTTTCCCATTCAACAAATATTTAATGGCTTTTCAACATGGTGTCACGAATTGGCCTACCTTGAATGATTTTTTTTTGTTTAGGTCTAACAATCTGACAAGAAACACACTTCTTTATTAAAGTTACAACTTTAGCTAATATATTATAAGACACAGTGGTCATGAGAGGTAAACTGAGTCAATAAAAACTAGGGATGTGTGTTCTCGTACACACCAGGGTTTGAGTTCTTAACAAACTGACATGTTTTCCCCTCATGGGAGAACATACACTCATAAGGGTGATGTCGATTAGGAACAATCATAAAGGTTGTTTTCTTAGAATGGGTGGTCACACACCCTTATAATAAGTGTATGTAAACACATGCCTCATAATAGGTAGTTAGTGCACACCACTTAGATAAGGGTCGAAGATAATTACCTTGGAGAAACCCTATGGAAAAAATACAACTAGAAGAAGATGCTTCATTTGTTAACTCAATATGTAATTGGTTACAATTACCAAGGCTCTCATGGAGCTTTTAAGAACATATTTTCCAGAAGTTTTATCTTTTCTCAACAATGTACATTGATTATTGAGAATCGTTGCCACCTAGTTAATTAACAACTTGGAGTAATGAATCCACTCTTTGCTTGAAATATCAAATTCTTTATTTCACAAAGGATAATTCAATGCTATCCACATATTCTAGAATTTCTTCATCGCTGCCTACTCAAATCTTCCCTTCTTCTTAATCTTAGGCTCTACTTTCCATTATCAAAATAAAAATAAATCCATTTTCAAAGGGTGCTCTTCAAGTGCTTATGTGATTATATAGTGGAATCTAACAATAGATCGTAACTCCTCTTCCCTTTCCACAAAAGCTAAACTTCTTAAGAAGTGGCTTCCTTGATCTATACTATGACCAAAATGCTATTTTCCTTATTCAATTTGGTATCTTGGATTTATCTTTGACGCTAGATCCTTCCCGTCATATGCCACTTGCATTCTATATCGTGTTGTTACTAACCTAAATTCATTAGCTGACTAGATTTATCTTTTGGTAGAAACCAATTCAATTTTGAAGGAGAATAAGAAATACTCTTATTCTCTATAGAAATTTAAATATTAGGGAAATTTGATCCCAGCCTCCTTAATTGTCATGACCCTTTCAATCGATTTCTCTGGATGTTGCATGGACCCTACTATAGTCTATCAAATCTCCTACTAATTGATTTTATTTTTCAATTTCTTTGTATATGGATTTTCTTCATGGAGATAGGATTTGGACCCCAAGGATGCCCTTATGTTTGAGATATTATATTATGATATTAATTATATATATATATATATATATATATATATATATATATATATATTAATTATATTAAATACAAAAAATAGAAAAGCATTAAAAAAAAACATAATTTTTTTAACAAAACACTAAAACGAAATTAAAAATAACTCACACCCATTCCCAAACTATTAGAGCACTTGAAAATTCACCGCACACATTCCCATGACTAGCAGAGCAACAAAACCCGATCGTGGGCATAGAAAATCCCCTCGACAGTGACAGAGAGAGTTGAAGGAGGCCCTATCCAACAAATTAGGATAGTGACAGAGGCAGAGGATCCCTATCTGAACAAACCTTCTAGAGATCATGGAATGGAAAAATATCAAGGGTTGACATTGTGCAACCACCAAAATCAACAATTTCTTAATTTTTTTATTTTTCTTGGTTTAATTATGTGAGAACATGTCTATATCGAATGAATCTGGGAATAAAATTAGTCTTTTTGGTTGAGTATTTCCATTATGTCGTTCAATGATCCTAAAATATTTTTTGTCAGCTATCCCAATGTGGTATCAATCGACAGGACCCTGTTAGGGCCACGCTTTATAGAATCTGTTAGGGCCACACTTTAGTCACTATGTTAGGGCCATGCTTTAGGTGCTCAACCGATAGGACCTACTCTCCATAAGGAAGGGAGAGGGTCTGCACTCGAATCGTAGATAGGGAGGAGGGAGAGGCCTGCACTCGAATCATAGATAGGGAGGAGAGAGAGGCCTGAACAAAAGACCAACTGAAATCATAAATTTTTGAGGCCCATTTATGTTTGAAGCTCCTTTAGAGAAGTTCGACTTAACAATAAGGCCAAGGAACTATTAAATTATGCAAACATCACACTATTTTTTCTCTTTGTTCTAAGGGTTTTAGCATTGTTTATAATGCAGAAAGTGTGGTCCCTTTAAATAACCTAAGTGACAAGAATTATTTATTCATGATATGGGCCCTAGAATCTTTGTTAACTATTACCAACAATTGGGTTTCAAGTGTACTCTTACTCTTGAACTTGCACATAATAACAATCTACCACAAACACATAATATATGCACCTTAAGGATGGTTATAACTTTGACTTGAGAGTTGTTTCATTCACTTGTAAAATTTCAAATACGGATGGTATCAAAATCTCCTATGAATAAGTGTAATTTAAATACATTTTTATTCAATATATTTCTCAGTGTTGTTGGAAAAATACTTTCCCTCACAACCCACCAAGTAATATCATGGTTGGATGATTCCACTATGTTGTCATTTGATGGTTTCTATGTGAAAGATCAAATTGGTTACAATATTGTACTTAATGGCGTTGGTTAAGGTTCTTTGATAGTGAAATTTATCATTTGCTTATATGGCATGTGAATCCATGTTTCTTTGGGCATTTTTCAATACAATTTACTATTGGGATATAATGTTTTATATTCTTAGACTCATGTTGGTAAATGAACAAACTTAGACTCATGTGCAAATAGAGCTCATGATTTTTCTTTCCTCAAGAGTTGTAGTGTTAATATTCTAATTCTTTAGTCAAACCAAGTCTTGGAATTCCCCTTCTCTACTCAATGACTAGACTTAGTTTAACACTTAGGAATACCCACCTTAGGTTAGGAACTCTTTTCCTTAGCATTAAAGTGAAGAGGAAAGGCCATCAAGGTGAAAATAGGTGGCTTTCATAGAAATTTCCCCTAAGCTCTCCTACACAGGGTAGGCCTTTCCCTTTATAAAGAGTTTGAGTAGTAGCATTATAAAAAGAAAATATTAAAGTGGAGAAGAGTGTTGGGTATGTGTTATATTCTTTGCATGTGTGTGTGTGGGCGCGTCAGATATGACAACTGCGTATGATGATTCCTCGCACTAGTGCTCTGTTTGTGTCATGTGCATCGGGCGCTTTCCTAGGGGGGGGCCAGGGGGGGAAAGCATGGCCCCCCTGGTTACGCGCAACATTCGACAATGGGCGGTAGCTCGAGGTAGTGCCTTGAATTATTTTTTTTGGTGGTTTTTGCTATTTTTAGCAAATTTTGCTATTTTTAGCGGTTTTGTAAATTAATCCCAGATTAAGGGATTAGGGTTTTGGTATCTATGAAATACCTAAAAAATTTGTGTATATTGTATGGTGAATGGTGAAATTCGATATAATGAATATAAGAAAGGTTTTCCCGGTTGAGGGTTTCCGGTATAAAATCTCTGTGTACTTTGTGTATGAGTCATTGATTAATTTATGTCTTGCTTAAGAATCTATATGCATTGCTTTACTTCGCATGTTTAAAACTTACATATGGTATCAGAGCTCATTTTTGGCTTCAGAGGGATTCCTTTGTTGTTGAGGGTTTGGCTCGGTCTTGATAGATCAATTTTATCTTGGGTCTGTGATAAACCTGGGTTTAGTGGGAGCTTTTGCAGTGGAGATTTGAGTATAGAAAGAGGAATGGTGAGCTCATCTAGAATTGAGATAGATAAGTTCAATGGTAAAATATTTGAGCTATGGAAGCTCAAGATGGAGGACCTTCTTGTAGACAAATACCAATGGATCGTTGTGGATCATGGTACATCATCTACTAGCACATAGGTTACTGGTACACAACCTACTAGTACACAAACTACTAGTACACCAGCTACAGGTATGTCAAAGGAAGATTTGGAGAAGTTGGACAGAAGAGCAAGGAGTACTATTTGACTCTGCCTAGAGAATTTGGTGTTGTTGAATGTCTCAGGAGAATCCACAACCAAGGAACTATGGGATAAGTTAGGGAATTTGTATCAATCAAAGTCCCTGGTAAACAAGTTGTTTCTTCGAAAGAAGTTGTATCATCTTAGGATGGACGATAGAGATTCTGTGACAGAACATATAAATGCCTTTAATACTCTGGTAAGTCAACTTGGATCTGTTAATATTAGGATTGTAGAAGAAGATAAGTGTATTACTTTGTTATGTTCTTTGCCAGACTCTTGGGATAATCTGGTTGTAGCAATAGGTAGTACCACTCAATATACATTGAAATATGAGGATGTAGTTGCATCCTTTTTATCTGAAGAGATGAGGTGAAAAAACATGGATGGTCACAACAAAGATTCTTTATTTGTAACAGGGCGTACCCAAGATAGGAACCCTGGTAAGCCTTCAGGGTGGAGATCTAAATCTACAGGTAGATCTAAGTCTCTAGGAAAATCTTTGAGGAAATGTTGGAAGTGTGGTAAAACAGGGAATTATAAGAAAGATTGCAAGTCTAAGAAGGTTGAAAAACCAAAGGGATATGATAGTACCTCTTCCACAAAGGCAAAAGCCTCCATTGAAGAAGGAGGTGATGTTTACTTAGCATCTACAAGTACACATGCAAACCATGATGTATGGTTGATCGACTCAGGTGCATCATACCATATGAATCCTCACAGGGAGTGGTTCTCTGAATATTTAAAATATGATGGTGGTGATGTATTCCTAAGAGATGACTCGAAAAAAAAAAACTTGGGACGTGGAAGGGTTAAGTTGTTGCTAAACAATGGAAGGATTAGAACTCTCCCTGGGGTTCTACACATTCCAAAACTAGTCAGGAGCCTAATATCTGTAAGCAAGTTAGGTGATGCAGGAGTGAAAACTGTATTTGAAAATAACACTTGCAAGATGGTATGAGGAGCAATGGTGTTGATGAGGGGAGTTCATTGTGGAACTATGTACAAGTTGTTGGGAATCACTTATACTAATGGGTGTAACTGTTATGTTTTCCCTAGGCAGATAAATGAAGGAGACAAGACCAATATTGTCCCAGAAAAGAAGACCATGTTGTGGCATCAAAGACTGGGGCATATTGGAGAAAAGGGCCTTCGAACACTACATGGTAAAGGTATGGTCGAAGGTATGTATAATTGCACTCTAGATTTTGATTTATGTGAAAATTTCATATATAGTAAACAAAATCGAGTAAGATTCCCATCTGGTGCTACAAGAGCAAAGGGGATCTTAGAGTTGATACACAGTAATGTGTTTGGACCTGTTCCTATTCCATCCCTAGGTAAATCTATGTATTATGTTTCATTCATAGATGATTTTTCAAGGAACACATGGATTTATTTTCTTAGAAAGAAATCTAAGGTATTTGATAAATTTAAAGAGTTTAAGGCTCTGGTAGAAAATCAGACATAAAAGAAAATAAAGGTATTGAGAACATATAATGGTGGAGAATTTTGCAGAAATGAATTTGAAGAATTCTGTAAGAAGTGTGGTATAGAAAGGAAGAAGACTACTCCATACACTCCTTAGTAGAATGGAGTTGCAGAAAGGATGAATAGGATAGTGATGGAAAAAGCCAGGAGCATGCTCAGCGGTGACGGGTTAGGACAAGAATTATGGGCAGAGGTAGTGGGTACAACATGTTACCTGGTCAATCGATCACCTTCATCAGCGTTGGATGATAAAACTCCACATGAGTATGGTCTAGAAAGAAACCCTCTCTTCAACATCTTAGAGTGTTTGTTTGTGATGCTTATGTACATGTTCCAGAGGAAAATTGGAGTAAGCTGGATAATAAAGTTGAAAAGTGTATCTTTATTGGTTATAAAGATGGTGTGAAAGGTTATAATCTTTGGAACCCAGAAACCAAGAAAATTGTTTACAGTCGAGATGTTGTTTTCATAGCGGTAAAAGATGTGTCCAAACAGGAATTCCCACCAACGCAAGACAAACCTGAGAAAATAGATCTTGAGTTGGATGATGCAAAATCTGAATCATCTGAAGAAGAGGAAGCAAAAGAAGAAGAAGAAGAACCTCATACCCCAATATTAAGGAGATCAATGAGAGACAGAAGGCAACCAAAAAGGTATAGTCCTCCTTATTTTCGTTCCAATTTTGCTTTATCTATTACTGATGATGATTCCATAACTGTCATGGAAGCAGTGAATTCAAAGGATAGTAAACTCTGGAAGAAGGCCGTGGTTGAAGAAATGGATGCCTTGGATAAGAATGAGGCATGGGATATAGTTGAGCTGCCAGCTGAAAGAAAATCGGTTGGTAGAAAATGGTTGTTCAAGAAGAAGTTTAATGAACAAGGTAAAGTGGAGAAATACAAAGCTTGATTAGTAGCAAAAGGTTATTCCCAGGTAGAGGGAATTGACTTTGGTGAGATTTTTTCTCTTGTTTCTAAGTTAACTTCTATTAGATTTATTTTATCTATTGTTGTTTCTTTTGATCTTGAAGTGGAACAGATGGATGTGAAGACAACATTCCTACATGGGGATCTGGAAGATGAAATCTACATGAAGCAACCAGAAGGCTTTATAGTGAAGGGAAAGAAATAGCTAGTTTGTAAGCTAAAGAAGTCACTATATGTCTTGAAGCAATCACCTAGGATGTGGTACCAAAAGTTTGACACATACATCCTTCGATTGGGATTTGTAAGAAGCAGGGTTGATCACTGTGTATATTCCAAGCAAGTTGGTAATCACTTCATATATGTAGTGTTTCATGTTGATGACATGTGGTTGGTAGGAAATAACATGGATGTTATCAAGGAGTTGAAATCGTAGCTATCCTCCAAATTTGACATGAAGGATCTTGGTGATGATAACTCCATTCTGGGAATGGAGATTAAAAGAGATCGTGCAAACAGGAAACTTTGGTTGAATCAAAGAAAATATGTTGAGACGATATTGCAGAGGTTTAATATGCATGGAAGTAAACTGGTCAAGGTTCCTATTCCTATAGGTGTAAATTTATCTATAGATTAGTGTCCCAAGACATAGGAAGAAGAAGAGGACATGTCCCATGTTCCATATGCCAGTGTAGTTGGCAGTTTGATGTATGAAATGGTTTGTACTAGACCGGACATTGCACATGCAGTGGGAGTTTTGAGCAGGTATATGTCAAAACCAGGGAAGGAGCATTGGACTGCAACAAAGAGGGTCTTCAGGTATCTTCCTGGCACCACCAGTTATGGATTGTGCTACCAAGGAAGACCGAGATTGGATAGAGTGGTGGACATACATGGATTTGTTGATGCATATTGGGTTGGAGATATGGATCATAGAAGATATACAAGTGGGTATGTGTTTAACCTATTTGGAGGAGCAATCAGTTGGATGAGAAAAAGACAGGCTGTAGTGGCACTCTCAACTATAGAAGCTGAATACATGGTAGCCACTCATGCAAGAAAGGAAGCAATATGGTTACAAAGATTGTGTTCAGGTATTGGGTTGGTACAACAAGCTATGAGATTAGATTGTGACATCTAGAGTGCAATATTCCTAGCAAAGAACCCATCTTATCATTCGAAGACAAAGCATATTGATGTTCAGTATCGCTTTGTGAGAGACATGGTTGAGGAAAAGAAGGTGTTGCTGGAAAAGGTTGACACTTTGAAGAATGTTGCAGATTCATTGAAAAAGTCTCTAAGCACAGAAAAGTTCTCTTGGTGTAGAGTAACAATGGGCATTGTTGCCCTAGATTGTTGACTATATAATCCCATGGACCCCTTGAGGTAAAGAAAAAAACAAGTGGGAGAATGTTGGGTATGTGTTATATTCTTTGCATGTGTGTGTGTGAACGTGTCAGATATGACAACTGCGTCTGATGATCCCTCGTACTAGTGCTATATTTGTGCCGTGTGTGCTAGGTGCTTCCCTGGGGGGGGGGGGGGGGGGGGGGGNCCCCCCCCCTGGTTACACACAGCGTTCGGGGCAGTACCCCGAAATTGTTTTTTGGGTGGTTTTTGCTATTTTTAGCGGTTTTGTAAATTAATCTCGGATTAAGGGATTAGGGTTTTGGTATCTACGAAATACCTAAAAACATTGTATATATTGTATGGTGAATGGTGAAATTCTATATAATGAATATAAGAAAGGTTTTCTCGGTTGAGGGTTTCCGGTATAAAATCTTTGTGCACTCTGTGTATGAGACATTTATTAATTTATGTCTTGCTTAAGAATCTATATGCATTTCTTTACTTCATAGGTTTAAAACTTACAAAGAGTGTAGGAGAGGAGACAGAATAAAAAAAAAGAATGCCAAGTATCCAATACGATACTGATTATTTTGAGAATGAAATGAAGGAGGAAATGTAATATGTATGATGTTGGATGGTTTGGGATAAAGAGTTAGGCCTTAGGTGCAGTTGGATGACTAGAAACACAATCTTAATCATATTACCATTTATTCTAGTTCAAAAAACAAACTCAATGAATATATCTTTCCATTCCACCCAATTTTTGTGGAGTTGCAAATTTCAAAATGTTGTGATGTTGCAATACATACAAAAATGTTCTACTCACACATATATTCTCTTGATCTTATTTTTGTTTGTAACTAATGTGAGCTGCTCCATTCCAAAATTGGTTGTTTGCAATAGCAATGTTTGTTGACATGGACATATTTCGTATACCAAGTTTGATTGCAAACAATGCAATGATGAGTAGGCGTGTCCAACACCTATCTTTGATATTCTTTCTCAACGAGTGCATGGCATATTCTTTCCAAATGTTGTGTTTTTATTATGAGAGTTCACTCTTTGGAATGCATTGACTTGTTTTGTGAGACCTAAATGGTTGCAATTGGGAAAGAAAGCACTTGCAAAAGATTTGTTCTTTATTTTTTCAATCATCCAATGAGCATAATATTATTAGAAGCACAATCCCTTCTTTTCCTTTTCACAATTCCAAGCTCTTCTATGCATTTTTATCCCTAAATGATGTCATTTCAATTTAAAGAATTTTTTTGGGGTATATTCTCTATTTCTAATCAAGATTTCCATACAATGCATATTCATCTTGACTCGATTTGTTTCGTCTACTCTAGAAGAAAAACTAAGAACAACTTCAAGAGTGCCTCGTCCTCCTTGGGTTTATTTAAGTTAACTCCAATGGCCTAGACTTGTCTAAAATTGTTTTGGAATAAAACATAGATGTGGCCTCTTGTTTCACAAAGTTATTTTTAATAAAATTCTTAGTATGATGCACATTAAAATCTCTATGATCTACTCATTGATGGATTTCTTATTATGAAAAAGGTAAATAAGGGCTCACAACAATATTTGTTTCTACTTGTTTCAATAGTAGACTATGGAAATGGGACCCATTTACTTATAACATAGTTTGTGACCTCTGCAAACAAAGATTCCACATACCTTAAGAAAATCTCTCCAAACCTAAGAGACGTAAATGCTACGAAAATAATAGGACACTTATACATATATACATATAATAGGCCACTTATGTATAATCATATTTCTATACATCTAGGGTCTCATATTTTCCTTCAGGGTCAGAAGAGAAGTCCACCAAATCTTTAGAGTGAGGATTAGTAAACCAAAAGACATGTTGCTTAGGAAAAGTATTGAAAATGGAGTAGAAAGGGAGCTTGTTGTATATTCCAATAGGCATACACAACATCCATTGTGCATATTGTGTATGCCAATTGGCATACACAACAACCACAACGATTGTTGTGTATGCCAAGTGGCATACATAGCAGGCCCAATAGGCATACAAAACAACCATTCAGCTTGTTGTGTATGCTAATTTACATACACAACAGGTTCAATGGGACTGCTCTATATGCTAACTGACATACACAATAGCCACAATGAATGTTGTGTATGCCAATTGGCATATAGAAAAATCCCATTGGGCCTACTATGTATTCCAATTGGAATACGCAGTAGCCACAATTGACACCTTTCTTTTCTTACTTCAATGATGAAGGTTCAATTACTAAATTTTAAAGGACTTTTGGTCTCCTGACTTAGTGATTTATCTATCATGAGGAAAAATGATGGATTGGGAAATCAACAAGTACTTCAAGTCAACGAGTTAGATTTTTTCTTGACAAAATGGTTCATAGAGATAACAATAAAAATATTGAAGGAGATTCTACAATGTGAATTCTCCATTACTCATAAAAAAAATTAAACTCTTCTTCTATGTAACATTGAGTTTCCTGCATGGTTTCTTGGTGATTTAAAAAATTCTTCAACTCATCAATAGTACTAAGGAGTCATTAAGGGATCCAATACCTTCATAAATATTTACACATCAAATTTAGGCTTGAAAAATCAATCCTAAATCCTCATAGATATAAACTACCTCATGTGTGAGCTCAATATCAAAAAACTAAAATAAGTATTGGCAAGCGATTAAAAATAAGTTTAAATGAGTGTTGGTGGAATCCCTTGACTTCTCAACTTGCAACTTACTCAACTATATGCAACTTATGCAACTATATGCAATTATATGCAAATATGCAATTATATGCAAATATGCAACTATATGCAACTATATTGCAACTATATGAAACTATGCAACTATATGCAAATATATGAAAATATGCAACTTATGAAACTATATGAAACTATATGCAACTATATGCAACTTTATGCAAAAATGAAACTATATGCAACTATATTGCAACTATATGCAACTATATGAAACTTATGCAACTATATGCAACTATATGCAATTGTGTTGGTACCACAAACTTATATTCACATGATAACTTATCTTCTTGTTTTAACGTGTAGGTACCACCAAAATGTCGGATCTATCTTCCTCGAGTGATGATCAAGATATACTAAGAGAGGTTGAAAGTGAGACGTGTTGTACTAGATATACCGGTTCTAGATCAAATAGATCTAAAAGGTAAGGAAAATATTTTGTATATGCATGCAATTTTTTATTTCCAATGGAGGGTCATGTAATTATGATGTTGAGAGAATAGGGGACATTGAGTTTCCCTTGAGGTATAGACATCTAGTGCAATTATGGGCACCTAAGGAGCTACCTGAAGTGGACACAGATTTCTTCATCATTGGGAGGATGCATCACATTGCTCCTTTGTCCTTAGATGGATTGGGATTATTTTCCATGGATGGCATAAAGATCAGATATGGTACTATAACTGAATTGATGGAGTATGTCAGACCATTAAACAAATACAATCATTGGTTGATGTTGGTCTGATATACCCAAAGTATGCAGAGATATGAAGTTGCCGCAAATTATATACAACTAGTAGATAACAATCAAAATAAAGGGGAAACTATGTATATTGATGGAAGGCCAAAAGCTACTGGAAACATTGCATTCTTTAGAAATAGTACATGACCAGTGGCAACAACTAAGAAACCGAATTTCATATTTGAGGGACGTGAAGGAAATCATATATTTGTATGTGCAACAAAATCAATAGTTCCATGTGAAGATTTGTTGATCGATTACAACTTAAATCAAATAGATGGAGGGGGTGCGGCTATGGGGGTAAATATCTTACATACCATTCAACTCAACCTTTGATCAATCATTTTTATAATTTATCACTGCAATATTTCAATTGTTTACTGCATATATTTCATTTTTCATTATTTGTTTTCTGATATTACTACAATATTTCATTTTTTTAATGTTACAATTACTTTCATAACTCGTGTTGATTAATTTATTCTGTCAACATATATTCAGGGCGACCGTGAGATATCACAGGCTACATCTGTCCCGGGTGACCGTGGAAAGGCACCCACTATGCCTCAACAGGTAAATGTTAAATACAGTAACAACTTATGACTACAACAACTAAATTTCTGAAATTTCATTATATTTTTTTTCCGATATTACTGCAATATTTCATTTTTTTAATGTTACATGTGAATTTCATAACTTTTGTTGATTGATTTATTGTGTCAACTTCTATCTAGGGTGACCATGGCAGAAAATTACCTGCTACATCTGTCCAAGGTAGTCATGGAAAGGCACTTCTTGTGCCTCCATAGGAAAATGTTAAATACACTAACAACCTATGACTACAACAACTAAATTTCTAAAATTTCATTATTTTTTTTTATATTACTGCAATATTTCATTTTTTTAATGTTACAGGTGAATTTCATAACTTTTGTTGATTGATTTATTGTGTCAACTTATGTCCAGGGTGGTCATGGCAGAAAATCACCCACTACATCTGTCCATGGTGACCGTGGAAAGGCACCTGCTATGCCTCATCAGGTAAATGTTAAATACAGTAACAACTTATGACTACAACAACTAAATTTCTGAAATTTCATTATTATTTTTTTTTTTCTGATGTTACTCCAATATTTCATTTTTTAAATGTTACAGGTGAATTTCATAACTTTTGTTGATTGATTTATTGTGTCAACTTATGTCCAGGGTGAACGTGTCTGAAAATCACCCACTACATATGTCCAGGGTGATCGTGGAAAGGTACCCATTGTGCCTCAATAGGTAAATGTTAAATACAGTAATAACTTATGACTATAATAACTAAATTTCTCAAATGTTAAAGTTCATCTCATTAATTTTATTCATTAATGTATTGTGGCATGGTCAACATGGGAAGGCTCCCACTGAGGATATTGATGAGGATGAAAAATTTTATTCCACTGACCCAATGAAAACTGTAACAAAGGCCTTGAAGAAGGCTAACATAGAATATCTAGGTTTTCTTAGCAAAAGACCCTTGATACAGGAGGACATGACAAGAATTGTAGAGCTACAAAATATAATAACTAATTTTGGGGTAAGTGGCATCTTCACATATTTTTATCAACTATGAAAATTTAATATCCGTTTTTTTGTTTTATATTTTCTATATGATATGATAAAGTAAATGTTTCCATTTGTAGGAGTTTTTAAACCCCGTGCGTCGGGAACCTGTCGATCCTGCAACTGCTATAGGTAGCATTGATGGTCCAATGCAAAAAAAATGTTTACATATCAAAGTGCAAGTGAGTCTTTTTTAGCGTCCTAAGGTTCCCCTCGAATCCATTTATGAGCATAATGATTTTGACCGGCATGACACACTGGAGCATGATGAGTCGTAGCTTGGGACTCAACATGACTCCAGAGAGGAACGTACTGTAGATGGAGAGGAAACTATTATGCATGGATTAGAACAAATTAAAAGAACCGGATCACTAGATGTCACCTTTCTGGTGGATGATGCATGTTTTCCAATCAAGATTTAGAATATTGCAGGTAATTGTTAATTAATTGATTCATTTTTTCATGAAATTGAAATGGACATTTGTTGAGATTATTATAAATTAATGGATAACACGTTTCTGCAGGAAACAATGTTTTCTATAGAAACTTAAATGACAAAGAATTGGATTTGTTTGGCCCCACCATTCGCACACAGTGGAGTGGCCAAGATAAAAAAAAGAAAGATTATTTAATAGAGCACATGGTAAAATTGTTCGACAATACTTTCAACAGGAAAGTAGTTACAAAGTTAGTTGGTGAGAATTTAAAATATATCAAGGCCCAATATAGGGAGAAATTGCAATTAGACCTAAAGCATGAGAGTCCTCCCATGGTTTCGGATAAAGAGTGGAAGGCTCTGATAGAGGATGCAAAGGAGAACTTTTTTAAAAAACAAGGAAGGCATCCATGAGCTCGTCAAGCAAGGTACATCACATGTCATATTATTAGTGAAATATGATCATTTATGTTTTTTGTTCATGTTTTAAGTAACAATTCTGATATCTAATTTTGTTCAAAAATTCCATATGTAGGCTACCAGACACCTCCAAAGAAACCAAGGCCATAGTGGAAAAGCACGGGCAACATAAAATAGGCCAGGGTGGCTATGGAAAACTAAAAGCCCAAATTGTAAGATTTAAATGATTAACTTTGGTTAATATTTATTTAACAGTAGCGAACAAATATATGTTTTTGTTATTGGTATTTTTAATAGTGTTATGCATTATAGTTAAATATGTTCAACACTGCTGCCACGAAGGAGGACCTAAAGCTTGGTTACAATCATGCTTTTAAAAGTGTGATTGAATATAGGAAAATATTGGGCTAGACTCCAATCTCCCTAGCCACGCAGGTAAATAAAATGAATAAGGAAACTGCAGTAGCATTCTTGTAAAGTCTATTCATATTTTAATATATCACCCTTAACTAAGTATTTATGTTTGTTTTCAAGCAAAAGTGCTACCACAACAATGAATATAGCGGTATTTAGTAGACACCACATCATACAAGGGTGCACATGTCCAATGATAGTGGGGAGAAGAGTACCCATTCCAGTATGTATGCTTCAGAATTGTAAATATTTACTGTGATTGTAGATATTTATTTCCTGACTTATACGTATATATTATCTTCTCATAATTGAAGAGCATGTATCTCAGGAGGGTGAACTGCGAGAGGAACCAAGTGGACAAGAAATTAATGCACCAATTGTCACATCTACATAGACAAGTAAAGAGAAATAGAGTAATGTTAATAAAAATAATGAATTAGTTATTTCAATTATATTTCAACATATCGATATGATCATTTTTGATGTTGCAATTCACAACCATGCGTAGATGCCTCAATGCCCTTCTCAACAATGTACTAGAGGTATGGTACATGAGTGCATGGAAACACAAACAATAGAAGGATAGGGCACATGAAATACAATGTCCCTGGATGATTATGATACCCTAATTGTCAATTTTATGAATGTAAAAAAACATAAATCAAAGAAAAATTAGGTGTATAAATTCATGACTTTCATTTGGATGTTTATCGATGTTTATATGTTCATATGCTTCAATGTTTATACGTTCATATGTCTTGATGACTATTCTAGTTATGCATGATTGTTTGTATGCTTTCTATATAAAGAAAACCATTTGTTGGGTATGGGGAATTGAGAGCGATGTGAGGGGGGGAGGGGACATATGAGCTTCCACCTTCACATGGTTGGCCCTGTTCAGTAGAGAATAACATATTCTTGAAACAAAGAGAAGCTCATTAAGGTATGTGATCACTTAAGTTTTTTCTAGAGTATTTTACATAACTAAATGCTTGCTTATTTGCTTATATATTATTTACTCATATAAAGAATTTGTCTTTTATGATTCATGCAGGTCTTGGTGATGGAAATGAATCTCATGGACAACTCTTATGAATTTGTATGGGATAATGGATTTGACAAAAGGACAATGATAAGGTAAGGGTTTTGACGTGTTTTTTAAAGTAGGCTTTATACTAGTAAAAGTTCACAATCCTCATGAAAGGATAGAATTGCATTTTTGGTAAACAATCATCAATTGTTTTAACAAAGTATGAATCATAGATTGTGGGGAAAACCTTTTTTTTTATTCTTACATTGACCAATACAACTATAACATATTTTTAGTACAAAATCTTAACCACACACATGCACACACACACATATATGAACTCTAAGTAAACAAATGATAGAAGATAAAGGGAGAATATGTATTGATAGGAGTGAATGAAGATAATAATATGAATAATGGAGTGGAGAGTGCACTCTAGCCTTGAATTGAATGATACTTGCATACAACATATCTCATTGTAATGTATGTTGTGATAGTTATGTCTTCTCACTATAATGTATGTTTCTATGTCCATCATGGGATTCCTAGAGCACCACCTATCATTCATGATCCAACACATAGTAGTCAAGGATCCCATCCATTGCTAATGTGTGCAAGTACTGTATAATTAACTAATAATTTGTATCCTTAATTATGAGCTATCAATCTTTACTATCACCATATTCTTCTAGTGCATGTAGATTTATATTTGAAGTTGGAAATATTAGTGAAGAATTCAAGAACTACAACTTCCATGCAAAATATATCTACATTCAACACTTTATGAGCTATCCCAACATTGTTCCAATTGTGGATTTTCGAGAGGTGATTAGGTCCCACATTTTATTTACCTAGTTTAACCACCACTTCAAAATCAAACTCCTAAAATAGTAGCAAACATCGATAGACTTAACCTTCCAACATTCCACTATAGCCCTATACATTCCACTAAGTTACACTACTCTTTTATATATATTGTGAACTTTTACTAGTATAAAGCCTACTACTCTTATATATGATTCGGTGGTGAAAGATTCCACCTAGCTTGTCCCAAGCTTGGTCTCGGAGCTGCAATACGCTCCCACACCATTCTAGTTCCAGAACTACTCAGTTGCAATATGATTCCACATTAGTTGCTTGTGCAGATAGAGAGAGGGCACACCAGTTGGGGGTTTCCAACAAGGGGGGCACACCATTCATTGAGGAGGGATTCATCCTAGCTGAGGAGAAGGGATTCTAGGAATTCCAGGTATTGGGTTTCCTTTGCAGGTGTCTTGGCATCATTCTTGGTGGTTTTTCGAAGTCTTTCAGTGGAGGATCAATTTGTATTGAGAGTGGGACGTTTTCTCAAGAGGAGGGCGCACCATCATTTGGAGAGCAACTAGATATAAGGATCTAGGAAGTGTTTTGATGATTTGAGCACTTGGGTTCTCATTACAGCGTCTCGATCTATTAGTTTGGAGAGTTTCAGGAGATTTGGAGGGTTCATTCACCTTGGCTGAATTATCTAGGGTTTCAGGCATCCAGTGGGGTGCACCATTCAGTGGAGGAGTTCATATCTACAAAGATTGAGAGGGATCTTGGAGATTTAGGCACCTGGGTTGTTCTTACCATCACCTGATCTACTGTTTGACACCTTCCTTGAGATGATTGGACATCTTTGGCGCCAGGGCCAAATTGTTGATGAGCTTCAGTTATCCAGCAGAGTGTGGCATCTTCCAGCTTGAGGGGTTTGGCACTTGGGATTGGTCTTCATCTCTTATCTAGCCTTTGGAGGCTTGTTTTGTATCAGCAGGAGCATTTTGTAGTAGCTCATACTTGTTATCTATTGTCTATCATCTTGGCCATCTGTTGAGCATTCCACATCGGCATCTCCATTGTAGCAGATTCTTCTATTTTATGAATAAATAAGATTTGAGATGTTTTGGCATGTCTATCTTATTGCATATGGTTGAGGTATGTTCCATGGTTTTCTCTTTCTGTTATTTGTTTCATACACACATATAAACACAACTAAACAAATAGATCAACAAACTGTTTGACGAAATACCTCACTCAGAAAAAGTTTTAAAAGGACACCAAAATAGTGATGATCCTTGCATAATGGCTTGGGATCATTACAATATTCAACTAGACAACTATATGCAAAAATGCAACTTATCATGTTTTTTAGCGACTATATGCAACTTTATGCAACTATATGCAACTATGCAACTATATGAAACTATATGCAAATATTCATCTTATCCAACTATATGAAACTATGCAACTTTATGCAACAATGCAACTTGTGCAACTATATGAAACTATATTGCAACTATATGCAACTATTTGCAACTATAAGCAACTATATTGCAACAATTTTGTATGCAACTATATGTAAATATGCAACTATATGCAACTATATGCAACAATGCAACTTATCATGTTTTTTAGTGACAATATGCAACTATATGCAACTTTATGCAATAATGAAACTCATGCAACTATATGAAACTTATGCAACTATATGCAACTTTATGAAACAATGCAACTTATGCAACTATATGCAACTATATTGCAACTATATGCAATTGTGCTGGTACCAAAAACGTATATTGGCATGATAACTTATCTTCTTGTTTTAACGAGTGTAGGTACTACCAAATAGGTATATGTTAGATCTATCTTCCTCGAGTGATGATCAAGATATACTAAGAGAGGTTGAAAGTGAGATGTCTTGTACTAGATCTATCGGTTCTAGATGATTCAAGGATATATACCAAAGTGATATCCAATGTTTATACCCTCTATTCAAACATGATGTGTTAAGTTATGTGTTCCATAAACTTTGTGGCATTAGTTGTGTCATTAAACACTAGTGGATTTTTAATCTCTACATGAATCCACTTAAAGGAATTTGGTAGTGTGCATATTTGTGTCAATTAATTCTCATACTCCCTAGGTGACCCAAAGTAATGGACACTTTGGAATAAATGAAATAGGAGAATACTATTCTCCAACTCAACTTTCCACTAGCAGTTGGATTAATGTAGTCTTCCAACTATCATATGGTCAGATTAATGTAGTCTTCCAACTATCCTAGTCATCCAATACTTCTTCTATCTATTTAACAAATGTATTTCCCTACATTAGATCCAATGTATATACCATCCAATAACCCCTCTTGACAAATAACATCATTATCAAATTCCCAATCAATCCATTACAGTACTAGGTATGAATATCTCTCATCTACTATGCCAATGAACTCAAAGTAAGCATAAATATTCACACAATCAAGATAAAATTCTATCTAGCCAATTTGAAAATGGGAAAAATGTGTGATTGGTTCACCAAATACCACTAGATCAACAAGTGGACCCAATTTGGTCATCCCATGAGTTCCCATGATTACTTCAGTAGGATGTTAACATCCAACCCTAAGTTGAGCATAAATTCTCACAATTCATATCATTGAATCAATGCATTTAAGATAAATTATTTTCCATACCTTGTTCACTAGACATGGTTTAAGGGCCTATCTTGTGCCTCTATTGGTGAATCGAAAATTGTCCCAAGGACCTCCCTTAACTTTGTTGTATATTTATCATTGTCTATTATCTATAGAAAACTTTTTAAAAATTCTTTGACTTCATCTTCCACTATATATACAAGTATAATTATGCATTGTCTTAGTGGCCAAATTATGGAAGGCTTTATGTTTCTTGCATTCATAGTAACTATGTTTCTAGCATTCATAGTAACTATGTTTCTACAATCATGTGTATTATGTATTGTCTTTTGGTATTACCCACATCAAGGATGGTGAGGATATAAGTAATTCCTTTCAATATACCCCTCTTCATAATAATTATAAAATCATGGTGGGAGATGATCCACTTAATTCCATAGAGCCCTATTATGCTAATTCTAATTATGTCCCCCATCCACTCCCATGGTTGAATCAATTGTTTGGAAATTTATATGCTATATTATGTCTCATATGTTGTGTATATGATTTCATGATTGAATTGAAGTCTGAGAGGGTGAAGGAATGAGTTTCAATTGTTTCTCTATTTGAGCCAGAGAGTTCCTGCAAGGAGTGCAGTCGAATTGTCTGCAAGGAGTGCGTTGACAGAGGGTTCATTTAGAGACAGCTTTTGTTCTCATTCATCCCTGAAGTGAAGTTGGGCATAGGAGTCGTGCAAGGAGTGCGCAGTCTAGGTGAAAGTCTCAGGGTTGCGAACCTGAGTGACTCTTTGAAGGATTTCTGCTGGAAGTGTGCACAGAGTCGAGAAGCTTCAACACTGGGACGTGGTTGAAGATATGCCGCAAGGAGTGTGAGAAAGGGGTTTTCTTTCTGGAGACTTAAAGAAGTGAAATCATTCTCAGGAAGGATAGACCGTCAAATTCGTTGAAGGAAAGTGCAGGGAAGCTGAGACTTGAAGGGTAGTAGAAGCATCGCAAGTTTTCACGCAAGAGAGGGAACCAAGTTCCATAGAAGGAACACAATCATTTTGCAAAATATTTGAAGGAGGAGTGGACGAGAGAAATTTTCTGAGGAGATTTCGTGACAACCCGTGAGTTGTCAGATCTCAGAGAGGTGCTGGGAATATATCACCGGTGTTTTCGAGAAGTACAAATCTCAAGAGGGGCAAAGCTGTCGATCCGAGTCACAAGGACCGTCGGATCTACATGTAGGATCGTGTATCGGGGTTTCATAGGTTGAAGCTCATAATTTTGGCAACAAAAACTATGAAGTCGTGAAGTGCGATATCCCGACAAGTCCATAACCTTCCATTGTTTGGGACGCGTGTCAGAAGATCCAAGGAAGTTGGGGTTCGGAGTATCGGGAGTTTCAAGGGCATAGAATTCTAGCAACTTGGAATCGCGACCAGTGATATCCTGACAGTGAAATAACTAGTGTGGGATCATAGGAGTGAGTGGAGGATGGGTGGCATAAGTCCTCGGGGTTTCATACCAAGAAGCGTCAGGACATTGACATCAGGATTCACAATCCCGCGAACCCTGAAATCCCAACAGAAGTGACGGGAAGTGGAAAAGTCAACCCGCGAGTGCCTCAGAGTTTCGGTGCATCGGGTATTGGAAGTCGGGGAACCAAGGTGTTCGATATTGCGAGTGGTGAAGTCACGATAGAGAATAAGTCCCGACAAGGTAAAGATAGGGTCAGTGTTGACTTGCATCGGATCTTGGGGATTCGAGAGTGCAGTGCTAGACCATTAGACTCGCGAAGTCACGAGTTTCGATTTACCAATAAGTTAAGAGAGGGGGAATCGCGTGAAGAGGTCTGTGGGAGAAGATTTCCCGATAGGGAAATAAAAGGACCTTGGAGTTCTTCGGGCCGAGAGTAGAGAAGATCCTGTGAGCGGGTGTGCCTGCGGGTGCGGCTATGTCAGTTTGGTATCAGAGCACAGAAAGACTCTTTTCTTTATGTAGCAGAGAAGGAAATTTACCATGCCACCGAGTAGAGAAAGACAATCACCTGATCCAGAGGATAGGGAAATGCTGAGAAGAAGAGGCAGGCAGGTAACAAATGTAGAAATGGAGAGACAGATGCGTGATCTCTGAGCGAGACTCGAGGACATGGAGACAACGCAAACACGCACAGCTAGTGCCATGGATATCAGTGATTATGATAGTGAAATAGAGGTTGAACGAGAGGAGGAAGTTGCAGCCAAAGATGCACCAAATGAACGTCTAATCAAAGCTATTGTCAGGATGGGTGCAAGAGAAAAGATGGACATCCCAGTTTAGGAGGGAAACTTGGATGCAGAGGAGCTACTAGAATGGATTAGAGCTCTCGACACATATTTCGATTATGAATATGTCGAAGAGGATAAGAAAGTCAAGCATGTTGTTACGCGCTTGAAAGGACATGCAACATTGTGGTGGGATGAGCTACAAGCTGACAGACACTCCAAGGGTAAGCAAAAGATCAAAAGTTGGGACAGGATGATCACGAAGATGAAAGCGAAATTCATCCCCAGAGACTATCAAATTACTTTGTTCAGGAGGATGCAGAACCTGAGACAGAAGTTGATGACAACAAAAGAATACACTGAAGAATTCTATCAAATGAACATCAGAGCAGGTCATCGGGAGAGCGATGATGAGAAGGTTTCCAGATATATGAATGGCCTAAGATACGATATCCAGGACGAGATGAGCATGGTAGCCATCTGAATGGTGGAGGATGCTTATCAGATGGCTCTGAAAGATGAGGAGAAGTTGATCTGTAACCAAAGTCATAGGGGCCGAGGTAGAAGTCAACCCAGAGGAAAAGCAGTTGCCCAGGACAAATACCAAAATCCCAAGGAGGAATGGAAGAAACCTCAGACTCGTGCAGAGAGAGGTGGGACCTCATAGTGAGGGCCATACATTGAACAGAGAGGGCAGCATAATGAGCAGAAGGGAGATTATGCTGACGCAAACACTTTTCCTTGTACTAGAGGTAGAGGAAAAGGAAGAGGTGGAGTAATCACTTGCTTCACATGCGGGAAGAATGGACACATGTCTTATGAGTGTCTAGAGAAAAAGAAGGACATTGGAGAAGCTCACATAACTGAGGCACATAGACGTGATGTTGAGGCAGAAGACGCAGAAGGTGGAAGGTCATTGATGATGCATAAAGTCCTTTTGACACCTGAGAAAGAGGTGGAAAGTTCAGTCCAAAGGACCAGACTTTTCAGAACAGCTTGCAAGACCAAGGATAGGGTGTGCAAGGTCATTGTAGATAATGGTAGCACGGAAAATATCGTTTCAACCGAGATGGTAGAGAAGTTGGAGCTGGAGATGACTGATCATCCAAGCCCATACAGAGTTTCGTGGCTACAGAAAGGACACCAGGTAACTGTCACTAAACAATGCTTGGTTGAATTCAATATAGGAGGATATAATGATAAGATCTTATGTGATGTCATTCCTATGGATGTATGTCATTTACTGTTGGGTAGACCATGGAAATATGACAAAAATGTGATTCATGACGGGGAATGAACACATATACCCTGGAGAAGAATGGGAGAAACCATATGTTGCTTCCGATAAAGGATAAGGAGGTGAATCCGAAAGTAAGAAACACAGTACTTCTCATGAGTGGGAAGGAGCTTCTTACAGAGGTTAAGAAGAAGGAAGATCCACAATTCTTTTTGGTTAGGAAACCGAGGATTGTTTTGACTAGCACAAGAGTGAATGATTTACCAGATGAGGTTCAGGAACTGCTGGAAGAGTTCGCTGACATCATAGTGGACGAATTACCTCGTTCGTTGCCATTGATGAGGAGTGTGAGTCATCATATAGACCTCATACTAGGAGCTAGTTTTCCGAACAAATCCGCGTATAGATTGACGCCGCAAGAAAATGAAGAGGTTAAAAGGCAGGTCCAGGAGTTAATGGACAAAGGGTTGGTCAGGGAAAGCTTGAGTCTGTGTGTTGTTCCAACAGTACTCGGTCCAAAGAAAGAGGGAGGCTGGAGAATGTGTACTGACTCAAGGATGATCAACAAGATAACCATTAGGTACAGGTTCCCATTGCCAAGGATGGATGATCTGATGGATTTCATAAGTGGGGAAAAGTATTTTTCAAAGATTGATTTGAAGATCAGATATCACCAGATTTGCATGAGAGAAGGCGATGAATGGAAGACAACATTCAAGACAAACGAAGGTTTGTATGAATGGCTTGTTATGTCGTTTGGCTTAACAAATGCACCGAGTACCTTTATGAGGTTAATGAACGAAGTCTTGAAAGAGTTCATCGGGAAGTTCGTCATTGTGTATTTGGATGACAGATTGATTTATAGTAAATTAGTGGCAGAGCACTTGAAGCATTTGGCTACAGTGATGCAGAAGCTACAGCAGGAGAAGCTGTTGATAAATATGAAGAATTCCTCATTTATGAAGACAGAGCTCATTTACTTAGGTTTTTCTTATTTCGACTAATGAATTGAAGATGGATCCAGGTAAGGTTGAAGTGATTAAGAATTGGCCATCACCGAGGAATATATTCGAGGTGAGAAGTTTTCATGGTTTGGATAGTTTCTACCAGAAGTTCATCAAGAATTTCAGTGGGATTAGTGCAGCAATGATGGACACAGTGAAGAAGTGGCATAAGTCTCTTCACTGGAAAACAGAAGCTGGAAAGAGCTTCAATCTGTTGAAGCGGAAGATCACGGAACAACCAGTTTTGGTGTTGCCGGATTTCCAAAAGATGTTTCAGGTGAAATGTGATGTAAGCGGATTTGCCATAGGAGCGGTCTTGAGTCAGGAAGACAAACCGATTGCATATTTCAGTGAGAATCTGAATGAGGCGAAATTTAAGTACTCCACGTATGACAAGGAATTTTATGCTATCATTCAGGCATTGAAGAAGTGGAGGCATTACTTGATCCTGAAAGAATTTGTTTTATATAGTGATAACCACGCATTATAGTTTGTGACTCAACAGGAGAAGTTGAATCAGAGACATGTAAAATGGGTAGAGTATATGTAGAATTTCACATTTGTGATTAAACACATTTTGGGTACTGCTAACAAAGTGGCTAATGCTTTGAGCAGGAAGTGTTTGTTGGTACAGGAATTCCGAGTCAAAACGTTGGGTTTTGATGATCTCAGGAACATGTACGAAGGTGATGTAGATTTTGCAGAAGCATATGAAACAACTGAAAATCCAGTTCTCAGAGACAGAAGCCCTTGGATAGATTACATGATCCAGGAGGGATTGTTGTTCATAGGCAATCAACTATGCATTCTCAAATGCTCCATGAGGGAGAATTTGTTAAAGGAGAAGCACAGTGGTGGATTAGCAGGACATTTTGGCCATGATAAGACATTCGTGAAGCTGAGTGAATTATACTTTTGGCCAGGAATGAAAGCAGATGTCAAAAGATTCGTTGAGAGATGCAGATTTTTCCAGCATTCGAAGGGAAGGAAGCAGAATGTAGGTTTTTATCAACCATTGCCCATACCAGAAAGGTCGTGGGAAACGATAAGCATGGATTCTGTATTGGGGTTGCCAAAGACACAAAGAGGTGTTGATTCAATCTTTGTGGTAGTGGATAGGTTTTCCAAGATGGCACATTTTATCCCATGCCAGAAAACCAGTGATGCGACTCCTATCGCAAATCTGTTCTTCAAAGAGGTCATTCGACTTCATGGATTGCCAAAAAGAATAGTTTCAGACAGAGATACGAAATTCATAGGGCATTTTTGGAGGACCTTATGGAAAAAGATGGGAACTAACTTGGTGTTTAGTTTTTCTTATCATCCTCAGATGGATGGACAAATGGAATTGGTGAACAAAAGTCTGGGAGACTTGCTAAGAAGCTTGGTGACAGAGCACCATAGCCAGTGGGACAATATATCGCCACAGGCAAAGTTTGCATACAATGACTCAGTGAATAGGAGTACAGGAAAAAGCCCATTTTAGGTTGTCTATGGGATGAAGCTGAGAGGAGTTTCTGAACTGAGGGATTCAGAACAGACTGCGACTAGCAGTGCTAGTGCAAAAGAATTAGCTGAGGCGATGAAGGAACTTCACAGCCGGGTGAAGGAGTGGTTGTTGAAATTAAGCCAAGAATACAAGCGCAGAGTAGATCAACATCGGAGAGAACTTCATTTTGAGGTTGGTGACTTAGTTCTAGTGCACTTAAGGAAAGAAAGGTTCCCGAGGAGAACATACAATAAGCTAAAAATGAAGAAAATCGGGCCATGCAAGGTCTTGAAAAAATTTGGGGAAAATGCTTATGAGATTGAGTTACCGGATGGGATTGAAATATCTCCGATATTCGATGTCGTGGATTTATACCCATACAGGGATGGACAAGTAGAGACTGGAACTGAACAGCCAGTAATCCAATGGATGGAACAGATGCCAATTGTCGAGAAGCCGCAGATGGAATGCATACTGGACAAGAGAGTAGGCAAGAAGACCAGGAGGAAAGAATACTATGAGTATCTGGTCAGATCGAAGGGCCATCCAATGGAAGATGCAACTTGGGAGAATGAAGCGGAGATACAGAGGCATGGAAAGACTGTGCAGGAGCTCATGGATAGGAGCCCATGAAATTTTTTCAAGCGAGGGAGTATGATGCAGGAGCATCTCCCTCACATCAAGTGAGCCAGCGCGGAAACAGAGGACAACTGGACAAGCCAGCACAAATTTTGAAAAGAATTCTTTGAAACTGTTGCGTAAATCTTAAATGAGTCATTTAATAAGAGGTGCCTTTGTATATTGTAAATGGACCTTGAGCAGATAGCTCTCGTCCTTTAGTAGATAGATGGAATTTAATATAGTTAATGCAGGTAGATAGGATTTTAATTCTAGACTAGACAGTTTAGGAGCTGGAGCGAAAAATGGATATAAACACCCTCATTGTGCATTGTAACATTATCAAATCCAGGAAGAGCAAGAAGAAGTAGAGATCTGTGTAAAGACACCCATGTACAGACATTTGAATTAATAGAAGAGTTCTGATTCAAATTCATGGCTTATGTTGTTCTCTAAGTATTTGATGTTGATATGCTCATGAATGTTTGCTTCCTATTATACATTTGATTTTATATGCTTTGTATATGATTTCATGATTGAATTGAAGTCTGAGAGGGTGAAGGAATGAGTTTCAATTGTTTCTCTATTTGAGCCAGAGAGTTCCTGCAAGGAGTGCAGTCGAATTGTCCACAAGGAGTGCGTTGACAGAGGGTTCATTTAGAGACAGCTTTTGTTCTCATTCATCCCTGAAGTGAAGTTGGGCATAGGAGCCGTGCAAGGAGCGTGCAGGCTAGGTGAAAGTATTAGGGTCGCGAACCTGAGTGACTCTTTGAAGGATTTCTATTGGAAGTGTGCGCAGAGTCAAGAAGCTTCAACACTGGGACGTGGTTGAAGATATGCCACAAGGAATGAAAGCAAGGGGTTTTCTTTCTAGAGAATTAAAGAAGTGAAATCAAGATTAGGAAGGATAGACCTTCAAATTCATTGAATGAAAGTGCAGGGAAGCTGAGACTTGAAGGGTAGCAGAAGCATCACAAGTTTGCATGCAAGAGAGGGAACCAAGTTCCACAGAAGGAACACGGTAATTTCGCAAAATCTTTGAAGGAGGAGTGGACGGTCGAAATTTTCCGAGGATATTTTGTGACAACCTGTGATCCTTCAGATCTCATGAAGGTGCTGGGAAGATATCACCGGTGTTTTCGGGAAGTACAAAGATCAGGAGGGAAAAGATGTCGATCAGAGTCAAAAGGACCATCAGATCTACACGTAGGATCGTGTATCGAGGTTTTGTAGGTTGAAGCCCATAATTTTGGCAACAGAAACTGCGAAGTTGCAAAGTGTGATATTCCTATGAGTCCAGAACTGTCCATTATTTGGGACGCGTGTCAGAAGATCCAAGGAAGTCGGGGTTCAGAGTATCGAGAGTTTCGAGGGCATAGAATTCTAGCAACTTGGAATCGTGACCAGCGATATCCCAATGGTGACGTAACCAGTGTGGGACCATAGGAGTGAGTGGAGGATGAGTGGCATAATTCCTCGGGGTTTCACAGCAAGAAGCGCTGGGACATTGACATCAGGTTTCGCGATCCCGCAAACCCTGAAATCCTGACAGAAGTGACGGGAAGTGGAAAAGTCAACCCACGAGCGCCTTGTAGTTTCGGTGCATCGGGTATCGAAAGTCGGGGAACCAAGGTGTTTGATATTGTGAGTGGCGAAGTCGCGATAGAGCAGAAGTCCTGACAAGGTAAAGATAGGGTCAGTGTTGACTTGCATCGGATCTCGGGGATTCGAGAGTGTAGTGCTTGACCATTAGATTCACGAAGTCGCAAGTTTCGATTTCTTGATAAGTAAAGAGAGGGGGAATCGTGCGAAGAGGTCTGTGGGAGAAGATTTCTTGATAGGGAAATAGAAGGACCTTGGAATTCTTCGGGCCAAGAGTAGAGAAGATCATGTGAGCGCGCGTGCCTGTGGGTGCGATTGCGTCACCCTTGGAGACTCTTTTAATGCCAAATTATTTTCCCTTCTACATTCCAAACATTTAATCTACCTAGACTGTTATTGGAGAAATATCACCACTGTGGTAACTTATATCTCCCTAGGACCTGCCTATTGATCCTAGACATACATTGGGGATAGACTTGTAATGGTTTCCCTAGATGCCAACAAATTATTTTTCTTTTAACCAAGAAGAATAGTAAGCATACCTTATGACCAATGATTTCCTTAGATGTTTGGCTGATGCACCTCCTAAGATCCATCTTCAGCTCCTATAATATTCTTCCTACACATGAGAATACAAACAACTATTGATCTACTTTCTTTCCTAATGTTATGAAAATCCAATTCACTAGATCTATCCTGATCTATTTAACATGAGACCAGATCTAAGCATTTACAAATCAAATACAAACACATTTAGGGGAAACCAATGATCTATTCATTAACATGTAGGAAAAAAATCAAACATAATACCTTGGACATGAAATCATTTCTCTTATCTCCTTTCTCCTAATTCCTCCCCAGGTTCTCAATCTGACTAGGAAATTTTATTGTGCATGTTGTGACTGGAGAAGAACCTCTATAATTGAACATCATAAATCTACAAAATATTCTTCCCCCTCTTTCTCAAGACTTTCCTTCTTTATATATATATCCTTGGAAGAGGCTTGGGAGAGCTTATAGATCTTCTGGAACTCACTGGAAACTTGAATGTTGTGATTTTCTAGCCCCATGCCACAAAGATACAATTTATCCCTCACTTAAGTCTTCATAATTTTTCAAATATAGAAGGTTGAAGGGATCATCTCTTGTTTCATTATAAACGACCAACGACTATCATCGCATGTTTTCTCCTATATTCCACATGAAGACCCTAAAAAAAAGTCCTAAATCCTGAGCAAGAAATGTATTTTGAATTTCATCTTCTATTGGATTCCCTTCTAGCATGTAGGGTGGAAATTAAGACTATAACATATACCACTAGTTATTCTACTTCCCACCAAATTTTATTACTCCAAGTGAAATATTTGTTATCTCCCCTTCATCATGTGCGATTCCTACTCATTTATAGTGGTATGTGTTACCATTTGTTGGAATTAATGTGAGTACCCTGACTTCAATAAGTTCAATAATCATTCATTTAGGGTGGTGTGAGAAACTATCACCTAGAGTAGTGTGTTCACCCTTCGTTTCAAAACATTGTGATCACACTAACTTGATTTGGTGTGAACTACCATTCGAGTTAAAAATTTCCATTTCTCTTCATTTATATGGTATCATGTACCTTCATTTACATAGGGCGAGTTACCTTTACTTGAATAGTGTAAGTGTCTTTGTTTAAACAAGTGCTCCATTGTTGTTATCTACCATTCTTTCAAAGTGTTACAACTTTTTTCGTGGGAACAAATTTGATTTCTTTCATTCATATGAGTGTGAGTAACATTCATTCTTTTGGTAAGGGAATGACTCAACCACAAGGCTACAAGTTCCTCATCCAAAAAGCTACAAACATAGTTTTTGAAAGGATGTGAATGCCTTTAACCTCATGTTGTGATTATCCCTTAACATTAATAGGTTAAATTTGATATTCAAGGTAATTATTGTGACCAGTATATATTAATATTGATTAATGGTTGTGAGTGCATTGAATTGGATAAGTAAAGGGTTGGCCCACTCTCACAAGGATAGTGATAGATTTAAAAAAAACACATCTCCCATATTGTCCCCCTGGGATACCCCTACCAAATTGCTATTGACATCTAGTTCAGAGCCCCAATATATCAATTAAAACCATTCATTCAAGGGAATGTATTTTATCTTCCCCTTCATCCCAAAGTGCCTTGGGTTTCCCTTTTGGTCCACTAAGAAAGACCCCTAATAAGTCCCAAAACCCCCTCTCATAAGCCCTTCTCACATAAGAAACCCTTCGAAGGGTCAATGACACATGAAAATATTGAGTATGGGCCAATCATGAATCCCAACATCCAGCTTCTCATGTAGATTTTTTTTTTTAAACCTACAGGAAGCGTGGCAATATTGACGATAGTTCGTCACAAGGTAATGAATTTTTTTTGAAAAAGCATGGAAATATCGATGAAAGTTCATTGCACTTTTCCACGGTTTTGCATCGCACATATAGAATCTACGTCATAATTTTTTTCTCGGCCAAATGTTTTCGTCACTATTTCCACGCTTTTCCGTTGCAACTTTCCATAGTTTTGTGTCACACACATGGCATCTGCGTCGTAATCTGTTGGTAAGTTTTTTAATTTGGCACAGTTTTTTGTCCCTATTGTGACGAAGTTTCGTCTCTATTTCCACGCTTTATAAGGTAAACCTATCTTGATAGTGATGACACGTGGAGGGATAATTTCGTCATTGTTTCCACAAAAAACTGGTTCATGTATATAGCGATGAAAAAAGTTCCATGAAAAATAGTCTTTTTTTTCGTGGAAAGTGAGACAGATATGTGTGGCAATAGCAACAAAAAACCATGGCAAATTTGGTCATATGTAGTAGTGAGGATCATTGTTTTTTCCTTGACATACCCATTGGATGCATGATCCCCATCAATAGTTTACAAGAACTATCAAGGTTTTATCTTCCTTGCAGTCACTCACCCTCCAAGCCCAAGCTCTGGCATCCCCTTCTCTACTATACAGTCCCTTGGGTGATCCATCTTGCCTTGCCAAGGTTTTCTCACATAGGAAGAACTATCCATTGTGTGCATGATCCCAATAGTTTATAAGAACTATCATGGTCTCCTCTTCCTTACGGTCACTTACCTTCCAGGCCTAGGCTTAGGCATCTAATTCTATGTTATGTAGTCCCTTGGGTGATCCATCTTTCCTTGCAAAGGTTTTCTCACACATAAAGAATTCCATAGAATCTATCAAGTCTTACAGTCGAGGCATCCCTCAAACTTTCTCTATCGAGGCGTTCCTATGGCTTTTGTTACCTCAACACAACATATTCTAGGTGATCATGGATTACCAGAGGGTTCTCATGGCTCAATAGTAGCCATTTTTCATGATTTTACAGCTTGATAGCCTTCCAGCTCAGCTAAAGTTATGAACGAAGGTTAATCTCCTTCTACCGGTACCATAATAAATAGGGACGAAGGTTATTCTCCTTCTCCCAGTACTGTAATAGATAGGGACGAAGGTTACTCTCCTTCTCTCAAGTCAGTCTTTATTTCATGCAATCGAATTATACTCTTTCTCACAGTTCTCCCTTGAACCTGAGAGCTCAGTTTCTCATCTCTTCACTTCTTCGCAGATCTTTCCCTTTCACCTATATTGCAGGTATACATAAATTCATGAAACATCATAAATTTTTAAATTCAAAATTTTATTGTAAATCTGTCAACTATAGATTTCAAGTTCCACATTTTATTTCCATATTTGTTTCGCATAGGAACCAGATTCATAATTATGGGACTTTCCTTCCCATAGTGGTTTGGCTCAATAGGAAATTGGTCTTCCTTGTGGGCTTACAATGCTACCATATCCAAGACCTCTTAGCTTCCTACACTTTCAACTTCAATCAACCAAACAAATTTTTAGCTTTTCCATGCACATACATTTTTATTGCACCTTTACAACGTCATCACAAACAATTTCAGAATCGTGCATACTAGCAATCAAATTCACTTTCTCAAAAAAGAAACACCATTCATTGTAGTTTGGATCAGTAGGCAATTGGTATTCCTTATGGGCTTACAATACCACCATATCCAAGACCCATTTTCTCCCTGCAATTCATTCTTTACACAAACAAAAAAATTGTTAGTCTCTAATGCATCCATGTATATATATTTGTTTTCATAACCATGCATACTAACAGTTCATCATATATATATATAAACATAAAAATTGAATCCCATTCCTTTCCTATGACTCATTCCAACTTACCAAACCTTTCAAAACATAATTCAACATTTCAAAGGATTTTAACAAATGTGTCAATTATTCATGGCCACATTCATACCCAATGCACTCTTGCATTATTTTCAATTTCGTCACACTTTATGAATGGTTCTTGGCCATGGTGTGTTGAAATTTAACCAACCTTTTCCTCATATGGCTTATTCATTTTCTTTCATTCTTACAACAGGACCATACTGGTTGTTATAGGCCGATCATGATCCCAAATCAGTACACATGAACTCAAAAGTTTCACATGAATTCCTTTAATCATTCCTTGATTCGTCAATGCATTCATGACATATCAGTTCATGAATTATTCCAAGGGTTACAAACAGTGTTTACTACTAGAGGTTCATACCACCACCATTCAAGTTCTCCTTCCTTAATCATACCTTACTTGGGTACCCAAGGCATACAACTGCCTTTCAAAATTTCATGCATAATATTAAGACAATAAAATATTTCAGAAGGGGTTCTTACCAAATCCCTTCATACCTTGTGCCACATAGGCATGAATATCTTTATACTGGTTCTTGGCTGCTAGCAGCCTCTTTCTGATTTTTACCTCATCAACAATGCTTTATGGGGACTTTTACAACACAGTCAACAATCTTTCAACCATAGCCTTCTTCTAGTCATCCTTTGTTTGAGGTTGCCCATCATTTCCAACTGTCTTCCTCAATAGCTCCAATTCCTTTATATACATATCATGCATCATCATAGTCATAATTTCATTAGTTGTAATATTAAACCAAATGCATGTATCATAACATTTGAATTCATAAAACATATTCAAAATGTCCTAGCACGTATTTATGCACTTCATCACATTATCCTCAAATGTTTCCACAAGTGAAACACAAACAGATTTCAATTGTATCTTCAGCAATACAATCCTTATCACTATGGTATCAAAATATTTTTACTTTCATTAGCGTACCAACTTTCTCATCCAAGAGAAAACATGATACTCAACAAGGAAATAATTGAGGACTCTCCCCTTCTTCCAACTCTTTATACACCGCCTGAGACTTTTCAATCCAAACGAGTTATCTCTAAGGCCTCACTGCATTTTATTAATCATGGCATCAACCAATCCTATTTAGTTAAATGTACTCATTTATTCATTTAATCATACTCAGGGGGTTTACTTTCCTTTTACCAACTATAGCAGTTTCCACAACTGCTCTTTTAATCCTATGACTCTGTTAAACAATTTAGGGTTCTTAGGGTGAGGAAAGTGTTCCTCCATTTATCCCCCTTTACTTATGCAATCTACTTCTTATTGTGATCTTTCTGCTCTTTTCTTGAGAAACCCTGGGTTAGGCTCATCCTAACTCTTAGGATTCATCAACATGCTTTAATAGAAAAATCTTTTTCCCACAATGAATCATGAACTTGTGCATCCTACATGTTACCATTCGGTTATCAGAATGGGCAAGATTCATTATTAGTCTTCTATTCATTACATGATGTTTTTCAAAATGTAATCGAGGATTTTGGTATCTATCTATCTATCTATCTATCTATCTATCTATATATCTATCTATCTATCTATCTATCTATATATATATATATATATATATATATATATATATAGATAGATAGATAGATAGATATACAGATAGATAGATATATAAGTTTGTGGGTCATTGCTTAATTCTCAGCAGTCATTAAGGTTGTGACTCTATTTTTCGGACATAATTTCACACAGTTCCTCCATAGGGAACTCCTTCAGCATGCAACTTCCTTATTGCATATTCATCACTATGTGTGATGGCCTCAGTCGCAAGTTAGATTTAGTTGTTTACCAAATATCCCATAAGGAATATAAACATGCATCTTGCTCATGTACCCAAATTATGTATCCATACTTATTTTGGTTTTGTTAACTTACATCATACCTGTGCATCACTTTCACATTTAATATCATTCATACCTAACTGGTATTAATATCAGGCTTCATATTAGGAAGCTCCATAATGTATTAACCCATGCACTCAAACATGATTAAACACAGATACGTATTCATCATGCTAGATTATTTCTTGCACTTTTTCCATGTCATTCACAAACATGGACATATCCGGCTTCTATATCCTTTTCCCAAGGATCTTCCAATCATCCTTATGATCATGTATACACATTCACGTATAAGTAGGTGCATCTCTTGCACCTTTTTACCTCATGCATTTGCTTGATAGTTTAATTTCATCATTAGTGTCCTTTAGTTTAAGATTTCAGTCACTCACAAGACTAATCTCATAGTCATATCTCATATTGATGTTGCCTTCTCTCAAGGCCATAACCAACCAGGGTCACTTTCCTCTTTATGTGACAACGTTTGGCAAGAAACCCTCCTTACCTCAACCTCCATAAGGTTTTACCCATCTCACTTTTCTCTAGTCCTGAGGAGTTATATACCCCAATTTAATATAAAGCAGTAACTATAACCACTAGGGTTCCTACTTGATCCTATCAGATTACTTTAATCCCACAAAGGTATTAACCATTATATAATCTACCATCATCAGTGCCTGATGTTCCAACTTCCCATGCTTAGAAGCAGTGTTATGAACACCAGCTCATTCATCTTTCTGGCTTCAGTTGCTCGTGAGAGAACCCTGCCACCTTCAACTATCCATATTCAAGTCTTATTATAAATGTTAATTATCATATCCCTACTATGGTAAGAGTAGTTATCAATTTGACAAAGGGCTAAAGAAATTATTATGCTGAAATTCAACAAGAATTCCCAAAATCACAGGTTCAATATGCAGTCCTTCTCATCAAGGAGTAAATGCAGATAAACATACCTCCTTATGTGACTCGCACGTGAGCCCAAGAAGTTCAAGTGTTGTAACCATGCTCTAATACCAATTTTTAACACACCCATGACGGGGCATAAAAAATTTCTCTTTTCTTAAAGGACAGATTCTCTATTCATGGTTTCTAATTTGGAAAGTTGGGGAACCAGTTCGACCTCCTAGTCAAGGATCTTCAATTTTGAAGCCAAATGACTCTCTGAGACCCTGATGGCCTCACTCTGTAATTAAAGGCAAACCCTTTTGACTTCCGAGTGCAAGTCTAATGGTACCCGCAACCTTCCATCTGTGCTTGGGGAATATTTGAGTTTGGGTGCTATCCCCTTTTTTGATAAGCCCCTCCTTGAGATGACCTTGGGAGATAACCTCATGAAAACACACAATTGCGGGTGCGGCCAAAGGTGGTTTGAAACCAAACTACCTTTCGGCCTGAAATTATCCTCGAGCCTCCACGTTTCCTATCTTCAAAACCATGGTTTGGATTGTGGCCCACCCTCAAATTTTTAAAGTTCGTGCATCTTCAATCCCTGCAATACTATAGGATTGTCGATCTCATGATCTTGATGGTGCCTCTGATCTGATGACTTGGATCTATCCCTTTCAAAGATGCAGATCGTATCTGACCTCTTTCAAATCAACGTCTATAATTTGTTTCGAAATTCTAGACTTTGGAATTTCCAAGTCTCAAAATTTCCCCTTTTTTGTACATCAATCTTCCAGAGTTTACGATTTGCAGACACATGTCCTTCTCAATCAACGGATCTGCCTCTACTTTGAGGGTTTTACCTTTCAACTAGATCAACAGTCCTGTGGCCCTTTTCTTGATCAATTGTCGATATTTCCTTCGGGTCTCCAAATGTCTGAGATCTCAAATCTCAAACTTCACTTCCCCTGGAAGCAAGAGGATTCATGTCACGTGTCCACTTGAATTAGAAGATTGAGGCTTTCTTCAGGTCTTTACCCAAAATCTACAGATTTATGCCACATGTCCTCTTGATCTCATGGATATGAATTACTTCGAGACTTTGTTTGGAATCCACTGATCTATGCCACATATCTTCTGGATTAGACGGTCCAGATTCACCTCGGATGATCCGATGCTTGAGATTTACTTTGGATGATCTGACGACTGAGAATTACTTCGGATGATTGAATGGTTGAGATTTACTTTGGCTCTCCATCTCTTTGGACTTCGGGAGTCTCAAATCTCAATTGAAAACTCTCAAACAAATTTCTTCGGAGTCCACTATCCATTTCCACACATCCTTCTGGATATGGTGACCCAGATTCACTTTGTGTCTTCAAGGTTCAGGAGTCTCAATTCTCAACTGAAACCCCAGTGTGATTCACCCAGAGATTGTGATCTATTAATGCATGTCCTCTGTAAACAAATGGCCTTTGTCTCCTTCGGTACTTCGATATTTGTAGATCTCAGATCTTAGTTTTCCTCACTCTCTATTTCTCCTAGAAGTGTTTTACCCAAAGTCCATGATATGATGACATGTGTCCTATCACATATCAATGGTTCTCGGCTGCTTTGGTTGTTAAGGCTTCGGTGATTTCAAACTCTTCTCATTTGCATTCTCCCAGAGTGCTTCCACCTGGAGTTCACGGTCTCTCACCACATGTCTATTTGGATCTAACGGTCTAGAGACCTCCATCTCTTCATCTCTTCGGCCCTTCGTCTCTTCTACTCTGTGACTCTTCGTTACTTTGGTACTTCAGCTCTTCGGTACTTCAGGAGTTTTAAAATCTTATGCACCCATTTATCCAAAGTGATTTCACCTAAAATACATGTATCCCCCTAGCAATCAACAACTAGGATTTACTTTGTTTCTCTGTCCTCCTCCTTGTCCAAAAACATATAAAGTTGTGGATCTTACAACATGTATCAACCCCGACGTTGGACGGTTCCGATTGACTTCATAACTTCAGGACTTCACAAGTCCACTCTCTTGTGCACTTTTAAAGGGTTAGGCCTCATGCACCTTCCTTGGGATACAACGAATATTGGTCTTCATGCTCAGATCTGACAGCCCAGATCTGATATCCTCTTGCGTGCTCTTATAATTGTCTAGACGTGGATTCCATCGGTCCAGATCTTTCACAGTGCTTGATCCAACGATCATTGTTGCTACTCCTCCTGAGATTTCTCTTTCTTCCATGACTTGGAATATTTCATATGTTTCGAAGGTCTCGACCTTCGATTTACTTCCCTTGAGCCCTTATGTATGGGTCTCGACTTCTGCTTCCCTCCTGAGTGTACGAACTTGAAAAACGTTCACCTCTTGGGCCTCATATACAGTTCTGAAAGCTCCAGTCTCTTATGATCTTAGTCATTAGAAAATTTTGAATTCCCACGTACTCCTTGCGTTAATATTCTCTCATAGGATTGATGATCCATGACCTTCCTTGATCCAATGGTCCATATCACATCACAACTTCGGGTTTCAGAATTTTAATTGCACCAACGTGGGTCAAGGTGGGTCCCGATAGATCCTTGGATCTATGGTCTATATCACATCATGACTTCAGGTTTCAGAGTATCCCTCCCCTTCATGATGATTACCAACATTCGTCGATCTTGTGAAGACTGAAGGAGTCGAGGCATTAATGCTTACGCTCCTTCTTCCAATCTAGTGGTCGTGTGAGACCTTGGATCCTCCCGAAAGGTCTCATCCATTCATCTTCCAAATGAAATCATATTCCTTTTTGATACTTTAATCTCACTATCCTTCCTGAGCTTCATCAATTATGAAGGATTTAAGAGCGTTGCGCTCTTTCTCCTGAACTTAACACTTAGAAGGGTCTTCTACACAACTCTTGCGCTCCTTCATCAATTCTAGAACTTAAGTGGTTCTTGGTCTCTTCTTTCCTCACAAAGAGCCTGTGCATATATTCACTACCTCTCCTACTCTTAACAAACTCCACCCTCTAAGGGACCCAGAATGACTAGGAGGGTCAACATGCATACATGAAATTATGCCCATGGTCAATGAACTCATAGTTCGTGGCTCTGGCTTAATCCACCACAAGACACAAGCATTTACGAGTATAAAAACACATCCAATTCATAGAATTTCCTAATTTCCTAATTACACAATCAAGCAGACACAAAATGGGTACAGTGTAAATCATTAATCAAACATGTCCATTTGTGCAACATTCATAGGATATCCAACTTTAATTCACAGTACCACTTAAATACACAAGATATGTGATTACTTATCTATTACAGGTGGTAGCCAACTTACTGACTATGGGTGTTCGTCCTTCCACCCAAACATAGGCTCAGAGGCATTCATTCTTAGTACTTAGGCCACCCCCATGCCAAGCCATGATATCACCGGGTAAATATCCCAGTTCTCAAGGATTCTTTCTCTATTTTAGCTTCTTCCCGGGTTCTATTCTATGCAAACTTTCATAGATTTCTTTCTATATTATGGCCCTAGGAAAGGTTTATCATATCCTCACTCGGAATCAAGCTCGCAGCCTTATGTTCGTCATCTTCTAGAGATCTCTATGCATTCTCCTTACCTATTTTTATCATATCTTTTCCCCAGGATGGTTCTCAACCCATCCTGTTCCTTTTGTCAGAAGGGAACTCAGGTCAGATTGGTTTGTCATACCCAGTGGTACTTTGAGCTAAAATTCTGCAGTTATACCATGCTCCCATTCATGGGAGTGGTTGATAATTCAACCACTGGTCCTTTATTCATTATCTGGTTTCTCTCCTTGGGATTTGAAGGAGATTTATTATCCCCATCAATGGAAATTTGGGGTTATTTGATATAATGAACCTTCTCTTATAGTTTTCACATTATTTCCTCTAGCGATATCAAGGCCAATACATTCAAGGATTCACCCCCACAGTCAGTTATTTACAACTCAAACAATAATACATTTACAATGTCCACATGCCTTAGCATGGAAATCCTATTTTATGATTAATTACAAGCTTGGGGAAATAGGGGTGTTACATATTTTCATCAAATTTAACATCTCTTCTAATAATTATTTCATTACAATGTGTTTGAAGAAGTCTATATCCTTTGACATCTTCAAAATAACCAACAAATATACACTTCTCACATTTAGGTTGCAATGATTTCCTTTTCTCATTAGGAATGTGAGCCCATGCTATACTGCTGAATGCACAGAAGTGACTTACATCTGGTTTAATTTTAGTCCAAGCTTCTTCCAGTGTTATATTTTTAAGAGCCTTTATGGGAGTGAGATTTACTATGTAATTTCACAGTTGATGGTTTCCACCCAATACTTTAGACTTTATCCCTTAGATTGGATCATACAATTAGACATTTCTTTAAATGTTCGGTTCTTTCTCTCAGCAACACCATTTTGTTGTGGTGTATATGGAACAATATGTTGCATTTGGATTCCCTGTGTAGTGCAGTAACTTGTAAAATTATTGTTCACATATTCACCTCCATTATATGTTATTAACCTTTGAATTTGATGTCCAAATTTCTTTTCTACAAGGGCATTGTAGGCCAAAAACTTGTCAAAAACTTTGCTCTTAAGTTTTAATAAGTAAACCCAAGTATGTCTAGAAAAGTCATCAATGAAATTTAAAAAATACTTGCACCTAGAAAAAGAAGGAGAAGAAAGTGGACCGCACAAATCACTGTGAACAAGATGAAAAGGACCCAAGGCATGCCAGGAGGCACGTTTTTCAAAATTGTCTCGATGATGTTTGTCAAGAACACAACTGTCACAAACACCATCTCTGCATGAAACAAGAGGAAGACTAGTCACCATCTGTTGATTACATAGTTATTGCAATGAGTGATAGTTTAGATGAGAAAACCACTCATGCCAAAGTTTTCTCAAGTCGTCACTACGAGCAACAAAAACTGATGAAAAAGTTGATGACCCAAAGTTGTCAAACTTGTACAACCTGGTAATATCATCAACAATTCAAGTTGCAATAACATGCTTAGGATCTTTTAGAACCTTGATTACAACTTGGTGAGGTGAAAACTCTATGGTTTTACCTTCACCTAAATGAGTTATTTGATATACTAATAGAAGGTTACAAGAAAGACTTGGAACACATAATACATCATTGAAATGACCATTTTCTACTTGAATTGTTCCATATCCTTCAACACTAAGAGATCTATCATCACCAACAAATATTTTCTTGGTGTTACATTCATTTAGAGTACAATATATGTATTTATCCTTAGCCATATGATAAGATGCTCCAGAATAAATAAGCCACTCTTTAGAACTAGAAGTAGAAGTTGTATTGAATGTGAAACCAGAAGCTAAAAGTGCATGTCCATGAGAAGAAGAAGAATAATTAAAATCATTATTGTTGTTGTGATTCTTCATCACTTCTTCTAAAGTTGCCATATTCTTGAAACATTTGGACTATCATGACCATCTTTATCACAAAAGTTGCAATGTCTGTCATTCTTCTTATTTTTATATTTTTCTCATTTGTCTCCATTAGGAGTGGAAGTTGTTTGAGTGGGTTTGGGACCCTTATATTTCTTGTTGTTGTGGCGAGGATGTTTCTTCTTGGGGTTATTGGGTTTATATTTTTTATGGACAACTAAGGCTTTGTTGGAGGTACCTGCAATGTTGATCACTCCAAGTTGTACTAGCTTATCTTGCTCTCTAATCAAAGCATCACAAAAGTTCTCAAGACTAGGTTTTTGATAAGCTTCCCCTAGAGTCTCTTGCATGGCATAAAAGGTAGATACAAACACATAATATGCACTAACTAGCTTTGAAAGAATAAGATAGATGCAACAATCTTCGTCTATCTTTATCTTACATTCTTCACATAAATTTATGAGTGTTTTAAACTTAGATAGATAGTCTTAAATGCAAGAAAAATCTCTTGGACTTAAATTTAGTACTTGATTTTCTAACTGTTGTGCTCGAATTACCAAACATAGATTCAATCTTTTCCCAAGCTTCTTTGGGTTTATTAATTGATTCAAGGTGGAACCTTAAATTAGGAGAGATGAACATTATGATTAATCCACGTGATTCATCATTCCTATTATCCCATTTGGCTTTCTTATCAGCATCAGTGGGTGTTGTTTCCTTTCCCAAGGTAATCTGGTACAAGTCTTTACTTCTTAATAAATCCTCCATATGGGATTTAAATTGGAATTAGTTGGTGCTGGTAAGTAAGAGATTACTCGTAGAATCCATATTAAATATGCAGATAATATGGATTTAAAAACTAAAACTGATTATCTAAATGGAAAGCTCTAGAAAAGTTATGTGGTTTAAAAAAAAACATCACTTAAAATGGACTTCAGATGTGAGAGTTATTCCCTTTTAAAAAAGGCATAAACGATAACCAAAGGACCACGTGGTGGTGTAAGTTGCTTTATGAAGTGACCCACTTTTATAAAGAGAAGTGGGGATCACTTTTTCAAAAAAAGTAACAAAAGAGAGACTTGAACTCAAGATCTCTTACTTAATAAGATAACTTTTAACCAAATGGTCTAGAAAAACATATTGTATTGTTTCAAAAGAGGATTTTTTTTGTTGTTATTTTTGTTGAAGACGACCTTGGAGAGCATGCTAAAAAGAAGCTATTTTCACACAAGAAAAAAAAATCGCTTCTTAATGACAACAAGGGTTAGATCTCGGTTAGCTTACCCAAAAGATGCACATTTTCCTATCTATTTCTGATGTGTCGAGATCTCACAGGGTGTGGGGCAAAGAACATATGTGGATCTAAAAGAGTAACAACCCAGAAACAAATAATATCAAACCGAAATAAAACCAAAATAATACTTTGTGAAAATTTAAAAAATGTGTATTCAAACTTTATACCTCGGGATCTGACAATAATGGTCATATCTTGGGCAAACATAAACCTTTTCGAGTGAAACGAAAAGTGCTCTTGACTGAAACGAGTTCTCCAAATGCAATGGAACAATACTATCAACCGATAAATGTATGGAAATGATAGAAAATGGAGATAAGGCAACTTGTCTTCATGATCTCGATCTACAACAGAAGCGGGCCTTCAAACAAGCTCTGATACCATGTTCGAAAACACAAGTATTCCAACAGAGGACAAACACCTTCAGTAACCACTCACATAACCAGATCAAATATCAACACACCGATGTTTTCACATGGTAAAACCCCTACGGGGAAACATCCACGACCCCAACCAACGCGGCCACTTGAGGCAGTTTATTAATGCAAAGAAAAAGATTACAGAGAGATTTTAAAAGAGAGTTTCTCACAATCTATCATCGACAAATGACTCTCCATGCTATTTAAATATAGATCATGTACCAATCGGGTGTTAAGCCACAGATCAATGGCTGTTAATATTGAGGAGAGTATGAACCGTCGGATCACTCTATGTCAGGAACATATCATGACCATCGAATTTCCTAACTACAAGTGGATACTAATGCATACTAAAGAAATAGGCTAAGAAAGACACTTTTACCTAACGACAGATTATACCAAGTAGATCTTAACTAACTCCTAAGTGTCTAAATATCCTAAAAAAATTGGGCCTTACATGTATCCATATGCATAGAAGATTGACATGGATCATATGACATAAGATATGTTAGAGGATGGAATCATTAAACCTAACCAAAGTTCTTTCTCTTCACCAGTGGTGATGGTTACTAAAAAATATTTTTCATGGTGGATTTGTCTCGATTATAGATAGCTCAAAAAAATGACCATCATGGATAAGTTTCTTATTCCCATCATTCATGAATTATTAGATGAATTGCATGGAGAATTTTTCTTTACTAAGTTGTATTTTCATTTAGGATATATTATTAGATGAATTTCATAGAGAAATTTTCTTTACTAGGTTTGATGTTCGTTCGAGATATCATCAAATCAAAATGAGGTAGGAAGATATTCCCAAAAGAAATTTTAGAACACATGAAGGTCAATATGAGTTTTTGATTATGCCATTTGGACATACTAACACACCTTCAACATTTCAAACATTGATGAATTCTATTTTCAATCCCTTCCTTAGAAACTTTCTTTTAGTATTTTTTGATGACATAATAATCTATAACAAATATTGGGAATGGTTTTTATTCTACGAAATTACTTATGTCATGTGTATTTAACATTTAGTCATTGTTTATGAATTTCTTTGTGTATTGAAATATGAATTTGAACATGGTAATGTCAAATACGATGATGCATTGTTTTGACTCATTTTACCACACACGTCTCAGTTGTGCTTCAGGTTATCCCTTCTTCCCTTGTGGAAGGTTTGTAGAAATTTCCATACACTTAATGTATTTCATGCGATTCTCCTGATCTAACAATTATATACCATTGTTAAATACATAATCGCTTCTACTAATATTCTTGTGGAAATTTAAACCACGATCACAAAGTGAAATATCAAGAACACATAACACATAAGTTTTTCCAGGAAAGCGTAAAGCTAAAAACCCCACTATCATATATTATGTATATCATGGATCATGAAACAATATCATACAAAACTCTAATCCAAGAGCTCTCAGTACAATACAATCATCTCACACTGTCATACAAAAAATTCAGCAAATACATGTGCCAATTCTATGTGTCCAGACAACCTACCTCCTCTGCACAATCCCTGCAAATAGAATTCTCACAATGAATTCGAAATTTCCTAGTTTTCACATGCTCATGAGCATATCAACTGCATGTGTGATTGCATAATTGCACTTCACTCAAATCACAACTGATAGCCAAAATGTCCCTTTCACCTATTATCTCAACTAGGTCTCCACTAGATTTGACATGCATGTAGTTAACTGTGGTGAATCTTCAGTTGCATGTGCGTTCATTGATTTGAATTAATTAATAATCAATTCACGGAACTCTCACTAGTGTAAGTTCAGTTACAACTAGTACAACTGGGTTTAACTCACTTAACTTAGTTAAACTACTTCACAACTCTCATAACTACACTTATAACTTTGTTACAACTTCAAGTCACCTCCATGTCTTACCAGCCAACCTTTGAACTCAATTTCCCATAGTTAACTGATTTTCCATTTCAGTTAATTATTTCAAGTAATTATGAGATAATAGATTAATATTTATTGTCCAATTTATTTAAGGTAAAATTAAATTAGACACATGTTTCTTATTGACTTTTCAACAAGGTTGAATATGCCAGTACTCTTAGATTACAATAGTACCCTTTGTTGGTAACCCCCCAAAACCCTTTTCTCGATTGTTTTCCATCAACCTCTACCACATAAGACTACAACCTAGCATTATGACTTTGACTCTTACAATCATCCTTATATAGGTCTCTATTTAAAAAATAGTTCCACGGGATCATACTAATGATAAGAAAAAACCATGAGATAAACTCTTTTTAACTTTACATATACAAAAAATAAAACATGGCCAAAAATCCATTCATCAAAAAATTTGTAAGAGTATCAAATTTGTAGGTGTGATCTTTAATCTCATGAACAAGAAAAAAAACTTCCTCCAAAATGAGTTCTTCCTTTAATAATTGATCATGTTTGTAGTTGAATTCTCAATAGACATGAGCAAATGAAACCTATTGAATAATTAATTTATTTTCCATAATCTTATTGATAATAGGTGCCAAATCCAAGTTATAATTGTTACTTTTACCATTTCCTTATTCCATCAGAAGTTTTTATTCACTAAAGACCTATATTCTCTTAACTTGACTTTCCACTACAACTTTAAGTAGAATCTAGAGGGAATATAATTATGCTCTATTGTTTGTGACCAAACTTTCCACATACTTTAGTAAAAAGTAATTTTCATTATCCAGATAAGTAATGGCCCCAACTCCACAAGTTCCCATAGTACCCTGGCATGCTCCATAGAAAATTCCCCAAGGCTTAGTGTGATCTATAATCGGTTCATGAAGGCTTCTTGGACCAGTATTATTTGGTTGATTCCATCCTTCCCCATAAGAGACTCTAATGTGATGTGCAAGTATTCATAACTCTGCCTCCTTATATTCAAAAATCAACTTTTATCTGGTTAACCAAATGCCCCATAACACATACCAAAGTAGTTCTCTATGTGAGGAAATATATTTATCAGTCATCGAGAATTCCATACATCCGAGTAGATTTAATTTATCCGACTGAATTTGTAATCTGAAACTATTGGAAATTTTCATCCATACATATTTGATGAATTGACAGTATAAGAATAAATTTATTACAAGTGACAAAATTATATTTAAAGTTTTTCTTATAATTTGGAATTTCAAAATTATATTAAGTTAACAAATTAAAATGCATGCACAAGCTTCCCTGTAGCTCCATAAATCATTTTATAAGTTTTAAAATGGATTTAGATATATGGTAAATTTACCTATGTCATCTAAAGTACAATTGAATAATAGGAGATGTTTCTTTCTATTAGGGACCTAACCTCCCTAGTCCCTCGTGTAGGTAGAATAATATATTTTCCATGTAATAATGGTCAATATTAATAAGGCTTAGTAATAAGGAAGGATAAGTCATATGTAAGAAGACCTGATAGAATCTTCCTCTTCTAGAAGATCTTCCTCTAGATCGTTCTTTTGGTAGACAGATTTAGTATAAATAAGAGTCAAGAGCATGAGAATTCTTTATCTTGAGAATTATTGTAATAGATCATTGCTCTGGTAGAGGTTTCCCCTCGAAGAGAAAAGTAAACATTGTTTCCTATCAATAAAGGTATTATTTTGGTTTTTTGTTTTCATATATTGCGTTATTCCATTATTATTCTCTACAATATTTCTATTTATTCTATTATAATAGATTTTGTACCTTGCAAGTGGTATCATAGCACTTTCCTTGGCAGGAAATTGTGGGTTAAACTTTTTAAGGGTAGAGACATATTATGATGTCTTAAAACTACAGTGATATGTCATTCAACGCATAAATTTGTGGTTGGGGAAGCATACATGAAGGAAATACAAGAGGTACTTCATCTCACATTGTTGGACACCCTTGTAACCGCTTTTGATACCCCTTTGAATGGTATAACATCAAACAACACATGTATACGAACTGGCCTAGGTATCTTGAAACCCTCTGTATATCAACTAATCGACTGCCTAAATGATATAGTGCCACTGAGAACAATGCTCAGGAAGATACTCTCTAGTACCTAGGTAGTATGATTAAGGGTACAATCTAGACTCCTTAGTTGGTTCCCTAAGATATCAAGTCGAGTACTATTGTTCGACCCCACACATATATCAGATATATATATCACAGGGAAAATTCTTATCTATAGAAACCATCAACACCCTAACCCTTTGGATGAAAAATAGAATAGAAAAGGAACATACTATATCTATTGTCATGCAACCTTGGCTTTTGCATTTGGGTTGTGGAATTACTACACATTTCTCCCTGTTAAGAATATAGGCATTTCATCACTACAATATTATTCATATCAGAGTATAACTCCACATGAGTAACCAAAAAAAAATGTCTAGGTCCTTCCTATACAATTATTTGAGACCTATCTCTTTAGGTTCCTCTCTTCACCCTTATTGTAGTTATTCCTATCATTTTTAATACTTTTTTTAAACCCATGGATCCAACCCCTTCTAGACACCCCTATTTGGCACCTAACCCATTGAATTTCTCTCTTTTCATTGATCATTGTGATACCATTCACTTGTAACCCCTTTGTGTGTGGTCCCACTTTCCCCCCTTTCCCATCCCCATGGCTCACACCTTTATAAAAAATTGGGAACAATGTATCACTTCCTTGGACAAAGTTGATGAGAAAACCCATAGTGATATTTCTTCCCTTACTTAAAATATTTCTAACCTCAACTCCCACCTTGCTCCTCTCGAATCACTTCCCATGTCCATCACTTAATTGACAACCATGTGTCATCAATCCTAGGATGTAATGAACAATTTGATCGCCTTGTTTAAGCATGCCCCAGATCCCTTCTCTTCTACCACACCTTATAACCTTGAAGGTCATGAATCCTCCCAATCCACATCATTTCCTTCCAACCATTTTCGGTAGGAACTACGTCCCCCTCGCATAGTGTTGGCTATCGGAAGTCACCCCTAGATTGCTAGCAGGAGCAGAGCCCGACGCCCATCAGTTTTAATGTCACGGTTTGTTTAAAGGGTGATCGAATGGAGAAAAGACTCAAAACAACACGATCTCAACTCAGAAACTAGACCAGGCATGCATGAACGAGTGAGGTCTTGATAAAATCCAAACAGTGAGTCGTAATAAAGGGTGAGTAGGTGGAAGACTTGTACAAGAAGGGTGCAAGATCTATCACAGACATCCGGTTTGCAACAGATGAAGAAGAAATGTATTCGAACACAAAATCCTTTTACATTCAAACACATATACCAGAGAATACAAAGGTGCCACAACAAATCCTTTATCGCAACAAGATTGTTAAGTCCACGTGAATCCTTCACTGTGAACCCTCTAGCAAAGATGAAACAAAGATGGAAAAGAAAGGAGAACTGTTTGTTATCAACCAAGAAGTCTCAAACACAGAGGCATAACCAGGAAACCAGAGTATTTGCTGAAATGTTACAGTCGAGAGCTTATCTCTACCATCGATAGATACAAAAATGGAAAAAATGCCTACATATACTCAAAACAACAACAACAACAAGATCGAGAAAATGCATTGAAGGCTTTGCGTCTGCATGGCTTCTGACGTTCTGCAGCTGCAATCTTTGAATAATCGTGCAACTTGTGGCAGACGCGATAGATCTTCTGACAACTACATCAGCGAATCGACGTGCTTTTAATTCATTGCAGGACGTCCCCATTATGGTGGAGACGATGTCTAACCACCCTCAACCGCCTCAATAACTGCTTCTTGAGATTGAGAATGGCCAGGCCAACTCAGCGTCTCGGGATAGGGAAGACTTCTTGCGCTGCCATCTGGCACAACCGAATAGCTTGAGGGATGGACACGAGGGCCAGCATGGAGGACACAGTGTATGGTAGGATTGGTGGCATCGGGGAACGCATGGAAGGAGTGGCGAGAAGTGGGAGTGATGACAGAGAGGGGTGACAGAAGGATGATCCATGGCGGACGGCACCCAGGTAGATGGGGGGGAGACGGGAGGAGAAAGCTTGCCTTCGGGTGAGAAACTGATGTGGAAAGGAATGGGACACATGGCAGGAAATGAGCGGATGGTGGGAGGAAAGGAGAGCCACGCAGACTAAAGAGGAGAGGTGAATGGATGACACGCGGTAGCAGGGGAAAGGCAAACGGAAGAATGAAATGACAGAAGGAGGACCCACACTGGTTAATCATATGGTAGTTAAGGAGAGCGGGGCTGCACGAGCGTCGTTGATCTGGGTGCCTCGATCGTGGCCGTCGGAGAGCTGCACATGGGATTTCGGACCCCCCCCCTTTGCTTAAAGGTAGAAAGGCGGGGGGGGGTCCGAAATGATCTTCATCGCCATTGATCTGGGCACGCTCATCTAGACCGTCGGAGAGGTGCGCCCCCGATCTTGGACCCCCCCCCCTGATTAAAGATCGGAAGGCAAGGGGGGTCCAAAATTTGTTGTGCGTCGTCGATCTGGGCGTGCAAATCTGGACCGCCCGGTCTTGCTTGCTGCTTACCACGGGCGCATCATCACCCGAAACTTTGGACAAGTGGGTTTTAACCCATTCTTTTGATATCTAAACCCCTTAGCAAGAAATATCGCTAACACATAGAGGTGAACACATTTGATGGCTCAGATCCCACCAACTGGGTCACTCAAATGGAACACTATTTCTCTTTGTACGACATTATTGATGAGTTGGCCAAACTTCAGTATGGTTTTCTCCATGTAGATCCATAATGTTGGAAATGGTGGCAATGGAGAAAAAATTATTTCCAATGGTATGTGTCTTGGAGACAATTGTTTACAGAGATTTATGAAATATTTGACACTAACACCCACCATTTAGGTCATTTGACCAAGTTGAAACAATATGGAATAGTGGAAGACTTTATAAATTCTTTTAAGCGCTTGGATTTCTACACAGACTACATGTCTGATGCTATTTTTTGGAAATCCTTTATCAATGGCCTCAGGGATGAGATATGTTCCCGTTTCCTCATGTATCACCCTCAAAGTTGGGTATAATATACTAAAATAGATAAGGAAGTATTTTTGGACACACCGACCACACAAAGAGGGGGTGGTGAATCAATGTAGGGCTCTTTATACACTTATTTTAACACTTTAGTTAGAAATCACTTCAAACATTATTATTCATTCACAATTAGCCACTTGCATACAAGAACATTCATCATTAATAATAAACCATCACCATAATGAACACAAAGAACACCATATATATGTGTAAGCTTTTGTATTATGTGTTATAAGAGACTATAGTCCCTAGGGTTTATCAACACCAACTAAGAAGAGGAATCCAACTCTCAAGTACAATACCCAACTTGTAGATATAAAATAGTCTTTCAACAAGTGCATGACCTTTCTATACTACAACATGCATATGTATGTGACCTATATATACTGCAACATGCGTATGTAGATGACCTCCTCCACTATCAACTTGCGTACACCTTCAGAAAACTAGGGAATCCTTTCTTCTACACCTATGAAAATTTACTGCCTCTATCACATCCACTAGTAACCTATCACTGCATCCAACCTGTCACTGCAACCAACCTGTGCCATGCATACATAATCATACATATCCCTCAACTAGGTACAAGTATCTCAATGGTGTGAGCTATAAGAACCATATCAAAGATGTACCATACATGAGAGTGATACTCACTCAATCAACCTGTCAATATATATTTTATCCATATCTCACAACAACCATACCAATAATTATTCAATCATTCAACATATGAAAAACATAACTGATCATTAAAAAAAACCATGTAATCATACTAGAAGATATGAACTTGTAGAATTTTGATCTAGGAGCTTGCTTCTTCTGACTTCAAGGACTTGACACCAACATAATCTCAAGTATTCATGACTTTTTCACCTATATGAAACTTCCTTGACTATCATCCTATGTATAAACACACCTTCCTCCACTGCATCCTACGTACTTACATGATCTCTTCCACTGTTAGTCGACGTACACTTCAGAAACTAGGATTTTTTCCGAAGCTCTGAAACTTTCATTGTCAAATCTCCTTTGCTACCTTAGACTTGTGTAACTTCAGATTGATCAATGGGTACTTGCAATAAACCTTTCACAATATAATCGATATTCAATATGCTCAAAGATCATCTCCATAAGAGACTTTTTCTCTCTTATTTATACTCTCCAGGTAGCTTCCTCTAGGGGTTATCTTCTAACCAACTTCCTTCTTTTAGGACTAACCCACTTCTAACCACTTTGTCCACTTACAACTAGTTTTTCCACTTACAACCACTTTATTCACAAATAGTAAGTTCACCACTTCTAGTTGCAACTAATTTATTTTTAATTAATTTTTTTTTGAAACAACTTAACCCATGATTAACTCCTAGTTTCACCCACTTTGACTAGTCAACTTCTTCCAAGAGCTTCTAGAATAATTTGACTTCTTTGAACTTCTTGAATTCTTTGACCTTATAGGGCCTTCTAGATAAATTGATAGGGTTCTCCAACTTCACAATGCCATATCTCCCTAACCATGAGGATCCACGTCGCATACCACATATCACCGAAAATGGCACGACATGTACTATCCCTCTAGAATAGTCTCACTTGAAAATTCACTGATATCCATTACATTATTCCTCAACCAAGCTTGGGTTCCTTAACCACATTGTTGGTTCTACCTAATCACTTAACCATTTGGACTTTTCAAAGCGTCTTCCTGTGAGGGATTTCACCAGAAGGGGACCACTTTGTAGTTCATCCATTGGGTAATTCATATCAATAATGACATGAAATCAGTGATACAACTCCATTTTCTATCAACACATCATTATGACACCACATGAGATCGATCATTTGACAAACATGAAAACATAATCCAAAAACCAATAGTATAAATGATACAAACATATCACTATGATGCCACTTGACATCAACGCTTTGACATCAATGAAAACATAGTAAAACAATCTCCCCCTTTGACATTGATGGAAATACCAAAATCGATGTCAACACTTAGACATGTCAATGCTCATACTCCCCCTGTGATCATTTCTCCTTGTCAATATGTCTATCTCTCCCCCTTTGACATCAATGGAAAAGGGTATATCTCTCCTTGGGGATGAACTATCCTTTTGGTTTCTCTCCATGCATATGACTAATCTCTCCCCCTTTGACAAAGGATAACACTCTAATGCAATGTTTATGGCATGGCTTCCAATGCTCCCTCTATGGTCATCTCTATCATTTCTCCTCCTAGAATCATACCTCTGTATCCAATCATGGGATATATCAATGAAGTGCATCAACCATGTTCCACGAATATGTACCCGATGTGTATCGACAATGTAATTCAACCATATACTAAATATATATGCTAATGTAACCAACAAGAGTCCTTTATCAATTCACCAATACCAATAGCATCATCAACCATACAACATTCCAACCGTGTACCTCAAACAAGTGCTATATCACCATGATATGCGTCAATAGACTACAATAAACCATGTGTCAATGTATCCAAGATATGCACCAACAATGTATCTCAATAAGTAGGCCTTAATCAATATGCACCATATATGAAAAATCATCAACTAAGTGTCTCAATCATGTACCCAACATGTACATCAACCAAATCCCAATACATCACACTATAATAAATCCTTATATCAATCCATGTGCCAAAACTTCACCAACAATATGTCCCATCATGTATCCTAAAGCATGAACTAATCATATACCAAGATCATAAAACAAATGCTTCTCACAACACTCCTCAAGATATATCAATAGAGATCACACATGTACCATCTATGTACTACAACAGATATGCCTCAAACCATTCACTACAACAAGTAGAATGTAGCAATAATACCTCTAGACATGTATCAATAATATGCCTCAATATATCAATGATGTACCTCTATCACATAATCCATGATATACTTCATAAACAATATGCCACAATCTTATTGATATGTACTTAACATAACCAACATTGTACCTTAATAGAAATTCCTCAATCCATGCACGAGAGTTTGTACCATGCATCCAAGATAAGCCTCAAGAACATTTCAAAAACTCAACCATATATCATCACCATGCATTCATAAAACACACATACAAGAAAAACTTTATTCATACAAATCTAAAACATATTATCTCACACCCTACACAAACTATGCTACACCATCAAACCATGTTGCAACTCATTTGTACACCCCTCTTTCTAAGGGCTTGCCTCGTGTACATGATTTCACCGCATATTGATTGTGTATGTACATGACTTTTATTCAAAAATACTATGTATATACATAACTATTCCCACAGGAGCCCGCCTATGCCTCATAAAATGTAATGCTTTCCTCATTCTTTATTCCTTCATTCATATCTTGATGTTCCGTCCTTTTCATCCACTTTTGAAAGTGTCTTGGTTTCTCAGCTCTAGTTTTTTGACCTTCCATCCTTTCAACCTTGTCTTTCTTCCATGTTTCATTTTCTCTTCTTGCCATACAATATGAAGTATTCCTCATTGACTATCTCCTTGAATTCCAACAATCCTGGGATTTTTGGCCAAACCCACTACAATTGTAACATCTCCTGGTGTCACAATGTGCAACAATGTGTCTGACAAGATTACATATCCAACATATTAAGATGGTGTTGAATATTCCAACATATCTCCTTGCATAATGTATACAATCCAAAGCCTTGTGACCATAATCATTAAATTATAAAAATAGATCATTGAAACAATTTTCATTCATGTGCCTTTGTGTCAACTTTGAAGGTTTCTCCCTTCTGAATTTGATTTGAGGTGTAGGACTTGCTTCTTGGTGTATTCCTTTCTCTAATCTTATGAATATTTAATTTCTTTGTGTTGGTGCTTTACTTTCATAATTACTTTCATCCTTTGAGAATGAGGGGCTTGCATCATTCTTCTTAGAAGAGCCAACTTCAAAGTGTGTGTATTCCTTGTTCTATCCAAGACCATATTTATCATTTGTTGATCTTTGACTATCTAGGATTTTATCCAAAATTTTTGAGTTGTTCATGAACTTGATATGAATGTTTTACTTCTTGGATTTCCTTCTAAGATAAACTACTTATGCTTCCATCTTATGGCATGATTCTTCTTTTTCATTTACCTGATTATTCAATAGTTCCTCTATCCTTTCTTCTTCTTCAAGTTCGGTCTTCAGATTGACAATGATTTCACTTGTTTATTCATCTACCTTATTCTTTTATTTTTCTTGACTAATTATATCAATATTTAGTCTCTTGATCTCTTCTTATTTTTCTTGTAATTGAGTCTTTTTACTTTCTTCTTGTTTCTTGAGCATTTGTTCTAGTGTCAAGGTATTCCTTTGGTACTTTTCTAGGGATTCCTTAGTGTATTTTTCAAGATACTCAAAATAAGATGAACCATATCCTATTTCCATGCTAACTTCTTCTAAATCATTTATAATTTTACCTTTAATCTTCAACAAATATTCATCTTCATCTATAATATAACTGTTAGTTGATTCTACACAAACTTCTTATATTTCAGCTAGATCTTCTTCTTTATTTGCAGGAGAACATTCAACATCATCACGCTTAGAATTATTGCAATCAGAGGATTTTGGAGAGTCTTTACCTTCATTGTCCTTTATGGAATTGTCTTTTGTCTATTTTCTTTTGTCTTCATATACCTTCACTATCTTCAATCATAGGTCCTTCACGAAGGAACATTGTCCTATGCTTCCTTTGATAAAACCTCAGAGTCCATTGAATATGGTATTGAGTGCCATTGAACTATTCTTCTTTTCTTCCTTTTGGGCTACAAAGTTTGACTAATTCTTTGAGGGAACTGATCCACCAACAATTGTATTTGAAACACCTTCTCCTTTTTCCTTCAAATACCCTTTCATTTTTGTTATACATGTCGAGTAATATGTCTCATCAAAGAAGGTAAATTGATATACATGTTAATACATTTGTATGTCCATGGATCTCCTCCAATATTGCAAGGCGTATAGTGAAGGAATGCTCTGATACCAATTGTTGGACAAATCGAACACACTGAGGGGGGGTGAATTAGTGTAATGATCTTTATACACTCATTTTAACACTTTAGTTAGAAACCACTTCAAACATTATTATTAATTCATAATTATACACATGCATATAACAACATTCATCAATAATAATAAACCATCACCATAATGAACACAAAGAACACCATATATATGTGTAATATTTTGTATTATGTGTTATAAGAGACTAGAATCCTCGGGGTTTATCAACACCAATTGAAAAGAGTACCAAATCTCAATACAAGACCCAGCTTGCAGATCTCAACACCAACTAAGAAGAGGAATCCAAACCTTAAGTACAAGACCCAACTTGTAGACATAAAATAGTATGTCAATAGGTACAAAACTTATCTATACTGTAGCATGCATAGATAGATAGGTAGGGAATACATATCCCTCAACTAGGTACAAGTATCTCAAGGGTGTGAGATACAAGAAACATATAAAATTGTACCATACATAAGAGTGTTGCTCACTCAATCAACCAACCAATGTATACTATATCCATATCTCACAACAACCATACCAAGAATGATTCAAGAACTCACCATACCATAATCATAATTGATCATTGAAAAAAAACATACAATCATACCAAAATCTCTGAACCTTTAGAGTGTTGATATGGGAGCTTACATCAAACTTCAAGGACCTGAACCAACATCATCTCAAGTCTTCATCACTTTTTCAAGTGTACGTGACCTCCTTTATTGTCATTCTGCATATACATGCACCTTCCTCCACTCCAACCCATGTACATATGCAACCTCTTCAACTCTTAGCCCACATACACTTCAGAAACTAGGGTTTTTCTAAATCTCAAAAATTTTCATCATCAAATCTCCTTTACTACCTCAGACTTGCGTAAATTCAGACGGATTAATGGGTACCTACAATAAACCTTTCAAAAGATAACGGATATTCAATATTTTCAAATATCCTCTCCATAAGACACATTTTATCTCTTATTTATACTCTCCAAGTAGCTCACTCTAGTGGTTATCTTATAACCAACTTCCTTATTTTAGGGTTAACCCACTTCTAACCACTTTTCCCACTTTGTTATAACCCTAAATTGCACCACACATGCTTACCTGTCATCAGGCCAACTCATATCCCTTCTTTGAAAAAACTCTGCTGAACAACTCTTTGAAAATCCTCTTGTGTAAAGGCCCATGCGCCCTAACCCATTACTGCATGCGTGTACATGCTGGCTGACTCACAACAGCCCGTGTGTACCTACAAACGCACGAAAAAAAGAAAGTTGTCGATGGAACAAAAAGCTATGGGTGAGTTAACTGAAAATCCCGGCCATGCATGGCTGAGGGTTCATCCAAAAACCTAGCTCCTTCTAGCCTATAAAAGAAGGGGTAGGGGTACCATTTGGAGGAGGGAAAAATATAGAAAAGAAACTTTTCCCATTTATGTATTCCATTGTCCAAACCCTTTATCCTTTCCTCATTCCAAAGGAGATTTAAAGAAAAGTAGTTAAAGGACAGAAGAGGAGGAGCCCAGGATCAGGTTCAAGGAGCGGTGGTTGGTCTCAACTTTTGTAAGTTGACTGACTTTAAGTAATAAAGAGAATGCTTTTCCCATCCCAATTCATGAACTTTCTATGATTTGATTAACTTTTTATGTTTGATTTCTAACCCGTGAGTATAGAAGTAGCATGCATGCATAGTTGTTGTTTGTCTTGAGTGCAGGTCATCTTTGGAAGGAGCATTGTGAACACGTAATCAAGCACAACGGAGGATCGACATCGAACACCGATAATAAGGTAGGTGGTCCTTTCCATGCATTTACTTAGAAAAGGGAATTTAAATTTAGGGATGTAGGTAGAAAGTAGTTTCTATTTGGTCAAATCTGCATGCAAAGTCTGAACTCTATTTGCTAGTCCATAGGGTGTTTTTCCCAACAACAGAATCGGTGACCATACTAGGGAGAATACTCTTTAGGGTTCTTGGAATTTTTATTTAGTTTTTGGGTAGTTTAAAGACCAGTTTTTGTTTCCTTTCCTATCTTTTTATTTCATTTCTGTAAGGTTTGAGCTAGCAGGGAGTTTGGTTTTCCCTACCATCTTTCCATGACTTTTGCTTGATTGTGTTTTTCGGGACACACAGAGGTACATGCGGCCTGCATAAGGCCTGAATATGTGTACCCACACCCTATCCTCTTACAACCCACGTGTGACCRCTCATTGTAGAGATAACAGTAGCATGTAGGAGTTCAGAGAACCTTAGAGGCATTCCTCCTCTTCCCTGTCAGAATCACACATTCTCAGGGGGTTTTCTGAAATTTTGTCTGAGTCTTGTTTGCTAACAGTCCTATCTCAGATTGTTTTTTGCCTTATTATTTTTCCTTGCATTATTTGTTTTTCTGTTAGAAAGAGTATCCAAGCCTTCAAGGGATCCTGGTTATCAATACCAGAGGTCTCTTCCTGGTCTAGTCTATCTTTTTTCATATTTTTCCTTAGAGTTTATATATACACGCGGCATGTACAAGGTCAGCCCGCATGTACATGCCCTCTGTCTCTATTCAGCACGTGTTTTCACGCATGTTGTTTGAGTGACAGTCACGTGCTTGTACAGGGTACTTTTTGTTCAGGGTGGGGCAGTCATCCCCTCCTTTGATAAGAAGTATTCCTCTCAGGTGTTTGAATCTATGTTTGAATAGTTAGTATCTTAGGATTCATCTTACCCTTAACCTGCGTTTTCTCAGTTAATAGTTGACAGAAAAATATATAATTTTTTTTTTTATGGTTTTTAGACAAGCGTGAGAGTCATTGTTTTTACAATTGTTGTTGTGTGTTTCTTTAATATGACTCTTTGCGATCTACACTTTAAGCCAGAATTGTTTTTCTTGGTTTTTGCTTTTCAGTATTTTCCCTTTCTTGCTTTGCTAGCACTTAAATAATAATAATAATAAAATCTCTTTTCAGTTTCTTCTTTGGTTGAAAAGTGTGTTTCTGCAGCATTATCTAGGGAAAATTATTTTATTTCATAAGTTTTTGCAGTTCACTTAGATCATAAGTAGCTCATGGTTGAGTGAAATTCCTTTGAGTTTGTTGTCCAAAATATTAGAAAAAATAAAAAATCTTTCTTTGTGAAAAGTTGTTGAAATTTTTCATTCAGTAAAAGTTTTGTTTCCATCTTTTTTATTCATTTTTTGCTTTCATATTTTACACATCATCAGTTTCTCCCTCATACCCCTTGACATAAGACAAAGCCATAAAATCAACGCTAATTTTAAAATATACTAGACTTTTATGTTTGTAGGGTTCACAAACTAGTTCAGGACTAGGGCCTTGGATTAGGTTGGAGAGGAAACTCTTCAAGGCCATTTAAAACAAAACATTGGAGTCTAAGATAGGGATTGTCTAAGTCCAATTTCATGGAATTTATTGTTACACATTATTTTCATCATCCCTATGATCGTTAATGATGTAAACCTATCTATTGCCTTTAGAGGGTTCATAGTGGCCTGAGTTCCTGAAGAGAGAAGGAAGAAGAACTTTTCCTGAGAAAAGAAGTTGCATTTTCCTATGTAAAAACCTTATAAAAATGGATGTTCGCAGGTTGCTATATAGGTAGGGTGCGAGAATGACTAATTCTCGCAGGTTGCACTATAGCCAGGGTGCGAACAGTTCGCAGGTTTCTCTATAGCTAGGGTGTAAACATTCCAGCACATGGGAAAAATGAGCATTTTCACGAATCTTCTAGAAGGAGAAGCTTCTATGGTGAGGTGGCATCCGAATGGTTTGGATCTTACTCACTTTCATCATTTAGTGGGATCATCCTAACCTCCTCACCTTATCTTCTTCAGCTTATAAAAGGAGAGGAGTTCTCATGGAGAAGGTTAGCTTTGGTTAGCTTGAGATTTTGTTAGCTTGAGCTTTTGGTTCTTTGGCTTGGAATTATTAGCTTGGTTGGAGTGGCTTTGAGATTTTCTTTGTCAAGATAGATTGTGAGTAGGTATCAGATCTATGGTCTCAGAATTCTTGGAGTCAAAGTGTGTGGGGAACGAAGGACAGTTGGAAGGGACCTTATGACATCAAGGAAACGGTTGTAATCTCTCTTTCATATTTAATATGATACAGTAATATGTTTCTTTCCCATAAAGTTAGATTTACTTTATTACATAACTCCTTGATCATATGTATAGATTAGCTATTGAATATATTATTTGCTTTCACTTTGGTTGGTTTGTGCTGTTTTGATCTTGACTACACGAGAGCGTTGGAGCGAAGCGGGAGAAACAAAGATTAAGGAAGCGATTACGAGGTATGTCTCTTATTCTCACTTCCAATTTAATTCAATAGTTAGATCTAGGGAAAGCGATATATTCTGTCCTGTTTTGTTCTAGATCCAGGTGGATCTAGGGAGATCGGTTTGTGTCTGCACTCACGGATTTATCCTAACACAGTTATCCAAGATGCCCCTCTAACACAGGGGATAAACATGAGGTCATGTGCGGAAAGGTAGCAGAGATAACCCCTCCAAAGCCAGACCAATCATAGTGGAGAACACATATAGAGGGCTTGTTTTGGGATTCTGTCGTTTGCATTTTCCACGGGGCTTTGTGGGTCTCGAATCCATTTGAGGTCCTCATTTGTCTTCCAAACCATTTTCTCTCGATACCCTTGATAGGTTTCGGGCTCGATACCCTACTCATTGTGGTCTACCCAACTTTCGACTGTACCCGCCTGGTGACTGTTCGCGTGTTGGAAACCTAGTTGCCAATCTTTTTAGGGAAATACATAGGTGACTACAGGGGTGTACCGTGGTACCTAGGACAAACATCGAGCCACACTTTGTAGAGTATACCTGGAGGGTGATTCCATGTTCGAGTTGCACTTGCACCGATAATTTGCTCTAGTGTTGGTTGTTGTAACTGTTCTTCCAAATAGTTTAGTGATTGCTTGTATTATCTCTTAGGGGATTATTTTTAGTGGGTGTTACTTTTGAACGTTTAGACTACCTTAGCATGTCTTGGATCTTCTCACACAGTGGACGATCTCGAGCTCCATCGGTCACGAAGGCTTCTTGGCCTACCACCGGTTACACTGGAGCCACCCCTGCCACCATTAAGGTGGAAGCTAGACCAACAAGGGTCTTTTGAAGAGACCGGGTTACAAAACTTTGTTCTTGAACAACCCCCAGAGGAATCAACCATTTTGGACCTTGAAGCAACCACTCTTGGCTCGGTTGAAACCCCAACCACTGATACCTTGGCACCGTTTATTGTACCAATCCAATTTCACGAATGCCAGATAGTGCCTCACACAGCAATGGAAACAAACGTTGTTACTTCTTCTAGGAATTCTTCAATTCCCACCACAATTGTCACCACAGAAGAGTCATATCCTAACCTACCATAGTTGGTCCGAGCCACCATGGTATCAGCCAAAACTACGTCGCACGGTGGACCGAACCCATCTATGGTGGCAGCCACAACCCCCTTCATACCTAGTGCGACAGGCCCTCTGTTCTCATACAGTATTCCTAGTTCGGGTACAAGTCTTGTACTAACCTACTCCACTTTACAGACTTTGGGTCTGGGGGCAGGGAGATATAGCGCTCCTCTGCAAGTTCATCTTGGGGGAACTCCTGTCCCTTTTAACGCTTTTCCTTACGCAGGAGGTCATATCCCTCCTTCGTCCCCTTCACTTGGTGGTCCACATCAGCAATCCACCGAGAAATCTACACACAATAGTTTATTTGGAGCAAGGAGTCAGGGACCACCTTCGCACAGTATGTTGGTAGGTTCGACACCATTTTCTTGGAATGGAACATTTGGTAACAACACTTTCTCGTTAGCCACTTTCTCGACTGGGGGTAACCCCATTTTTGGACAATCTACTCCTGCACAGGGTACTATTCCTGCACAGGGGGCACACATAACAGGACCTTGGAATTCAAGACAAGGATCCATTCCCTCCTCCGAAATGTCGTTATGGGGTAATTATTTCCACAGTCAATGGAACCCTGGATAGACTACTATGCCTCTCCCCACAGGACCAGCATGGGGTAATCCTTCCCAAATTCCTTCGAATACAATGCATTCCCAACACTCTATGTCCTTTTTGGGAAATCAGCTGATGATGTCTCCATAGATGCAAAATCCTTACACTGGTCAAGGCCATGGTTTCTACCAGAATCCGGGCCAGCAACCAAACTTTTCCTGGCAACCTGGTGCCATTCAAACTCTAGGACCCTTTTTCCCAGGTTATTAGCGGCAACCCAAACTACCATTCCTGGCGACTTTACACTTGTCAGATTTGACAAGGTTGTTGAATGATCCTATTTGTCATGATCCACGTTGGCCACCTATGCCGACGAAGTTGCCTTTGGACATTCCAATGTTCGAGGCCAAGACTAATGAAGATCCAGGTGATCATGTGACTACCTTTCATCTTTGGTTCTCATCTAACTCATTGAAATATGACTCCGTACAATTGCGATTGTTTCAACGTACTCTTATTGGGAGTGTCGTGAAATGGTACATCGAGCTCGATCGCTCAAGATACTCTTATTTTGGTGAACTGGTGATGGCCTTCCTTAACCATTTCCAGTTACCTGTGAGATACGATGCTGGCACAAAGCTTCTTGCCAATTACGAATAGACAACAGTGGACCATATCTCTGATCATATCTGAGAGTGGAGATGTCGGAAGAGTTTAATTAAGGTACCAGTCCCACCAACATTCCTTCTTGAGTGGTTACTTAAGTCTTTGGTCCCACAGTTATCCAAAGACATCGCGACATGCAAACTTTTCTCTGAAGAAGATGCCATCATGAGGGCTCAACAGTTTGAGCTCATTTATTCTCAGTCTAGTTTATTATACAACATCTTGCTAGATGCGCCATGTTCGATACTGGATAAAACTAGACAAATATTTGGACCACATGCCGATGGTATTGTTGGTTCAGAACAAACCAAGCCCGCTGAGAAATTGACAAAACAGTTGCAATAGTTATCCATACAACACACAGCGGCCATCCAAACTACTTCTTTGGATGCTCCCCCTACCCAAACGTTGGAAGTACACACCATGCAGTCGACTAACCCAAAGGCCACCCAACAGCCTGAAGGGAAGAAAAAACAACGAAAGAAGGGTAAGGGGGATAAAAAACCCACTAATAATGTTGGAGGGGACAACACAAAAAAATGGAAGACGAGGTATCCATGCAACTTGTGCGCAGAAGACCACCCGACCCATCTTTCTCCTCGACTTGCAGAGGCCCAAAAGTTTGTCAGACAGCAACAACAAACAGTGTTGACTAATCCCTTTTAACATGGGAAAAATCTAACTCAAGCCTCTACAAGCACACAAGGGGGTAGCCAAGAAACCTGCCCACCTCCAAACAATCCCTCATCTGCGAGCATATATATGGTTAGGGGTGATGCTTTCATATCAACTAGAGTGCACGACTATAGTAAACCAAGCGCTTCTAAGAAGGGTAAAGAAGTTTATCTCCCATATCTTTCTCTACATATTGAGAAGACGTTGGGAGAAACAATGACACGCATTCCAAAGGGTGCATTTAAAAAATCTTCTCACAACCCAAACACAAGGGCCACCCAGAATTACTTTGTGGTGGAGGATTTATCACAAACCCCTTGTGCAATGTCTGCTTTGGAGGTCCTCCAAAGCTTCCCTGCTTAGAGGAAATCCTTGTTAACCGCTTTGGGCTCTACTGAGACTTGTAATCTAGGCACCATCATGTTATATACAACCTACTTAAAACCTTGTCTGCCTTACCACGTAGAGTTTCATATAGTAGTGGCTCATCCCACAAAAACTTTTACTCTAAATATCTTCTGCACGGTGGTCAACGGGGGTGCCTCGACATGCGTTATGTCATTAGCATGCTGGAAGGCCATTGGCTAGATCATTTTGTCTCCATCACCTACTCTCCTCACTACTTTCGATGGTCATTCATTTCGACCACATGGCATTGTTCCTTCTTTCCCTGTGCAGTTAGGAGCGAAAACCATGTATGACGAAGTAGAGGTAGTCGATGCTCCCCTCAACTATAACCTCTTGTTAGGACAGATTTGGACTTATGCTATGCAAGTTGTGGTTGCTACAGTTTTCCGAGTCTTGTTGTTTCCACATGAGGATCGGATAGTGACCATCGATCAATTGTCTTTCACCAGACCTGACCCAACTTTGGGGGCATCCACGGTCCCGATGATTGATAATCCTCAACTAGGTGTCGTTAACGTAGGAGTTGGTTTGTGCCCATCCTTGATGGGTACCTTTGATTACCTACCTCCTCACGACGATATCAAATTTATATCTAATCACCATAAGATTGATATTTTTCAAGTTTCGTCGTTCCACACGACTTACTTTGAGGATCCTTGGATTCTTCCTTCCCCATCATCCACGATGGATGAGACAGGGCACCCAGGCATGTCCATGCCCTTGTCTACCACTGAGGTAGTGTACTCTTTAGTCCAACAAGCTTTAGCTAACCCTGATCTGGCTCCTACACAAGAGTTAGATCCACTTCTAGATCCTATTTGGTCTCAGGGTTCTCTCGCTAACGTTGATTTGTTAGACTTAGTCTTTCCTTCTAATGAAGCAGTAATTGAAGCAATGACTAGTCCAAACAAACCTTGGGAATATCTTCATCACAGATCATATTTTCTCCCAGAGTTAAGCCGAATCAAAGCAAGAGAATTCACCGTTACCATAACAGGAGATCATCCATGTCCTATTAATCTCTTAGCTACGCAGGAAATTTATGCTGAGGGAAATATGGATACTATCGCTGAAACTATACCCATCAACATCTCCTGAAACCCTGGCATCATGGAGAATGTCTTCGTAGGAGTGGATTGCTTCGTCGAAGAAATTCAAATTTACACGAATCTTTTCAAATAATTCCGTGACATTTTTGCCTGGTCTTATGAGGAAATGCCAGGCATCGATATGAAAATAGTTGAACATGAAATCACAATTTATCCTGATGCCAAGCCTGTTCGACAAAAACTTTGTCTAGTTAATCCCAAGAAAGTAGCAACCATCAATATTGAGGTTGAGAAATTGCTAAAGGCAGGTTTTATTTATCCTATCCATTTGACTCAATGGGTGTCAAATCCTATGTCGGTTAATAAAAATCAAGGCACGATTCGTGTATGAACCGATTTCCATGATTTGAACAAGGCATGTCCCAAAGATAATTTTCCAACACCATTCATTGACCAGATCATTGATGAATGTGCCGGTTGTGAAGCATTTTCTTTCATGGACGGTTTTTCGAGATATAATCAAATCCAAATCAAACCTAAAGACCAACATAAAACGACATTCATTTTTCTGTGGGGTAAATTTTCATATCGTAAGATTACTTTTGGCCTTAAAAATGATGGAGCCACATTCCAACGGGCCATGATTTTTTTCTTTTCATGGCCTCAAGCATATAGTTGAGGCCTATCTATATGATTTAGCATCACACTCTCGCAAGCAAACGGATCATCCCACACACCTTAGACTAATCTTCGAACACTGTCGCTACTTTAGGATTCGCTTGAATCCAAACAAGTGAAGTTTTTGCATAACGTCAGGACATTTGTTAGGTTTCATCGTATCAACAATAGGGATCATGGTCGATCCTCTTAAGGTGGAGGCAATAATCCAGTTGCCCCACCCACACACAATCCTACAACTTCAAAGTCTACAAGGCAATGCAAACTTCTTATGACGCTTCATCGCCAACTATGCCGAAATCACCAAGGGCTTTATGCATTTACTAAGGAAAGACGTTCCTTTTTTTTGGGACGAAGCCACTCAATGATCTTTCGACGCATTAAAACACACCCTCACAACCGCACCTCTGCAATGGCCACCTAACTATAACAAAGATTTATTATTATATCTGGCTACCGCAGAGTCAACCATTAGCATGGTTTTAGTTCAGGAAGACGATTCGTTCTCAGAATACATGATCTATTACCTGATCTGAGGCCTTGTAGGACTAGAACTCAATTATTCTCATATCGAAAAACCTACGTTGGCAGTAGTTCATGCTATTCAATGGTTCTGTCACTATTTTTTGTTTCGAAAGACCATCGTCATTGCTATCGTGAATCCATTCCAGTACATGTTGACATGAAAAGTTAAAGGTAAAAAAATCAGTAGATGGATAGTCATCCTCCAAGAATTTGACTTAGACTTCATTCAGCAAAGTCCAAGAAGTCATTGGTCTTCGCAGAGCTTATTTCGGAACTTCTGGTTGAGTCAGGTGACGTTGTGCATGAGGAATCGCCTATCCGGGGAGATATGTTTTTGATTACATCTTTAGACCCCTGGTATGGATATATACTTATTTATCTCTAGACTTTGAAATGCCCCACCTCTTCTTCTCATGACGAGCATCGGCAAGTACGCCATCGGGCTAAGAATTATCTCATACTCGATGATACGTTGTATCGGAGAGGTGTAGACTGCATCTTACATCGATGTCTCACTCATGAGGAGGCCATCATCGTGCTCAACAATTTCCATACTAGAGCTTGTGGCAGTTATTTATCTAGGTTGGAAACAACCCAAAATATTCTACAAGCATGTTACTTCTGGCTGACACTTATCAAAGATTTTATCAAATCGGTCAAGAAGTGCCATCCGTGCCAAATCTTCTCTCAGAAGATGAGGGCACACCCCACTCCTATGTTTCCTGTCATCATAATTGGTCCCTTCACTAAGTGGGGGATTGATTACACTACATGAAACCCCCCGTCAGCAAGGGGGCACCACTATATCATCGTAGTTGTCGACTACTTCACTAAGTGGGTCGAAGCTATGCCAACATTTAAAGATGATGGAGAGACTGCAACTCTCTTCTTATTCAACCAGATCATAGTAAGGTTCGACGTCCTGAGAGAGATTGTCACTGACCATGGAAGTCACTTTAAGAACCAAATGATGATTGAATTAACATCAAATCTTAGGTTATGAAAGGATCATTCATTACCTTACTACCCCCAAGAGAATGGGCAGGTGGAAGCTGTAAACAAAACTATTAAGAATATTCTACAGTGAACTATCAACTCAGTCGAGTCAAATTGGCATTTGATGTTTGTTAAGCCCTAATATTGGCTCATTACCACTTAATTGGGGCATATTAGATTAGTAATGTTATTTTATTTATGTCGGATTTAGGCCATTAGTTGTAATTTAGATTAGTAATGTTATTTTATTTATGTCGGCTTTAGGCCA
>ML778215.1:404284-430185 GCA_009831015.1 Picea engelmannii
CATTTTGAATCATCTTGTACTTGAACATTTAAGTGGGGTAAAAGGAGGTTGCCCCCTCGAAGAGGCTTATTATCTGAAATTATCTCTTTTTCAAGGCATTGAGTACTTTTGCTGAGGTTTTTATATGCTATATTGATGTTTGGATCTTAACAATGTTATACTCGGCATTATGGGCTTACCAAACATCTGTTAATATCGTAATCGGTTTCTCACGTTTTCAACTCATTTATGGGCTAGAGGCAATCTTGCCCATCGAATGTCAGATCCCATCTCTAAAATTGGCAATACAATTATTGCCAGACACTTCTCCACTTGTAGAATGGTTAGTACACCTTGAGCAGCTCAATGAGCAGCATCGCGATGTGACCTTGGCCAACAAGGCTCACAAACATAAGGTCGAGTTTCAGTATGATAGGCCCATTCATCCTCAGATTTTCTCTAAGGGCGACCTTGTCCTGGTCTATGACCAAGATAAGGACCCCCTGGGGGAAGGAAAGTTTAAACCCATGTGGTTTGGACCCTTCATCATAAAAGAGGTATTAAAAAAGGGTGCTTATCATTTGGTTGATTTTGAAGGGAATGCTTTGACGGAGCCTAGAAATGGGCTCTACCTCAAGAAGTATTACTCATAGATAGGTCACTGTGGGTAACTTTCTGTAACATATGTATAGTCTTTGTACTATTACTTTTTAAGTTTCTTTTAAGTGTTATGGACATGACATTGATGTTATCTTTCGTCAATATGGAAGATGTCAAGTGATTTCGAGGTGTTCGTTGGGTATGCAGATGGTGCTAGTCGGCACACACAGAGGCTTGCCTCCACAGCTTGGGTAATCTTTACACCTCAGGGCCAGTTGTTATCTTCCGGAGGTATATGCTTAGGTGACACCACAAATAATGTCATCGAGTGTAGTGAAGTTATTGAGTTTCTTCGTGACGCCTTGTCATTGGGTATCTCTCATCTCCGGGTCTATCTCGATGCTCAACTAGTTGTGTCGCAGCTAAACAGAGTATACCGTGTTCATGATCCAACTTTACATAGACGATTCCTTAGGGTACGTCTCTTAGAACAAAACTTTGATTATATTACATATTTTCATGTTCCTAGGAGATTAAACCAAATTACAGATACTCTAGCTAATCAAATTTTAGATTGGCATGTTGCACACATATGAAAAAACGTTGACATAAGCATGTAAATACATTTTTGCACATGTGATCCTTAAGACACAAAAGATAAAAAAAACATATATAACATCATAAAACAACCAGAGTACATAGATGGATGCAAGAACCTAAAAAATGGGACTAATAAATGAGTCACATGGATTATGGCCTCAAAAAATATATACAAGTAAGTGCTCATGGCACGTAAAAAGTCTAAATAGGTTCAGGGCCTATGGGCCCTGTTATAATAGTCCACAGCATTGGATAAACGCCTAAACAATCGGACTCGCATCCGAGGTTCCCCCACAACATGAGGTTGCATGGATGGCAGCAGGTCCTCTATCTCTACCATTGGGACTGTGCAAGTGAGTGGAGTGAAGTTCCGCTCAACTCATCTAAGGACTCTCTCAGCCTCCCTGTATGGGAGGTTCCCTGCTACTGCTACTCCTCTGGCGGTAGCAACTGCGGATTCTGGCAGAGGACGACGCTTGTTCTGTGCATAATCGGTAGGTTGTACGGGTCCCACATCTGCATACAACAAACATTTACCCGTCAAATACATTGGCATACAAAAAAAATGATATATATCACAAAAATGACATAAAAATTACATATGCAAACAAAAAAAAACTACAAAGGTGGAGACTTATGCATCTCCCCTCACTCCTCACCTGGAGGCACGGGTATCTCAGGATCTCTGGAAAAATATATCCCTKCATATGGGTAGTACTCGATCACAGGGATCTACCATGATAGCCACACAAAGAAGGCATCATCGAAGGACTCATTGGTCCTTCCACCACCCTGTCGCGGCAGTAATACTGCCCATCTACACACTGCAAGAAATGAGGCCTGATGTCCTCGTACTACTTCCCGAGGGCTAAAGCTCGGAACTCTCTCGAAGAAAAATGAACACAAGATCATCCCGAACCCAAAATTCCTTTGTGTCCATTGTCGGTAATCTGTCAATTGCCTCTTCATGCACTCCAGTAATGTAGTACTCCAGTCAAAAATCTGTGCATTCAAGCACTGGATCACACAGTTCATCTGTGCGCGAGAGGCCTGATGCAAGGCTACAGAATCGATAATCCACCCAATCAGTAATAATATCGCCTACAACGATAGGTTAGTGATCTTACTGATAGGTACCTGGGAGCCCACACAATTAGTCCCAGCCTCACAGTGCTCGGCTATCAGTTCCGATATCTTACTCGGTCCGGCAGGAAATGTCCTAAAGTTGACTGGTTCCCCTCTCCTTGAGAGGCCAGTAAAAAAATAGATATCCTCGATGGTGGGCACCAGTGATTGCCCCTCTAGCATAAAGGCCTTTGCATCAGGGTGCCAGTAGTCGATAAAGGCATTCAGTAGCCTTGGTTGTGCACGCATAAATGAACACAGAAAGAACTTCAGTAAACCGCATTACATCAACACAGCCATGACATTCAAATCTCCCGCAACCAACTCATTCACTACTTCATGCTCTCTTTCCCTCCACTAGACATACATCCTGCCAACACAACAAGGTTCAGGAGGGTCAGCACTTGCCTTTTAATTCTTTTTTCTACAAAGGGGGGTACCACGCGAGCTATTGAGGTGACAGTCGCGTGTACACGCGGGCAGCCTTTACTCTGCCTGAGTGTACATGTGGCCTATCCAGAGACAGCCTGTGTGTACCTAGAACCAACTTTTTTAAGGTTGGCGCCCACCCGAAAAATGAACTTAAAAACAAAATTGAAGATTTGAATAGCTAGATAAGGGAGTTTGTACTTACTTGGTCCAAGTGGAAGTTCGTTTCGTCCACTGTAGCTCCCGGAATCACCGTTTTTAGCAAAGGGGGTCTTTTGGCTCTAGAGTCAATTTCCAAATCAACAATGGTGATAATGAGCTGTCAGCTTCTATTTATAGAGTTTTTGGCCTCCTTTTGTCAAATTTTTGGCCTCCCTTATCAGTTTCTTTATACCAAAAACCATTTAGAGTGATTCAAGAGTTATATGGGAGGGATTTGATCGGGTATTGGGACACTTTTTTGAGTTTTGAGAAAATTTTGACGATCCATAATTTTTTTTCCAAGAATCAACTTGAGCATATAGGTTAGGTTATTACCCCAACTTTTTCATCTCGTGGTCTTTTTCCTCTGCCATAGGATCGATCCCATCAGGTTGTGACATGGAACCATCATATCTGCTTTAGAAGTGTCGCAACTTGGTGGTAGAGCTTACCAGAACATGGATGCCCTAGGTAGGTCATGGTTGCATTATGGTGTCCATGTCGTCTCTAAAAAAATGTAGGCTTGGGAGTCCTTATAGTCTTTCCTGAATATGAGTTTGAGCCTTATTTGCATGATTCTTCTTCTCTCTTTGTCTCACCCTCAGGACTCCCAAAAAATAAACGGGTCTCCTTTTAAGCCCTTTTCAGACCCTCTAAAAATGAAAAGATTGTTGAGCAATCTTCTGGCCTTTCAAGCTCGTTAAACTGAAATTTGAAGTCACGTCTGTCCGGCGGTAGTTTACCCCTTTTTTGGTCCGGATGGTCAACTATACAAACAAAGGTATACTCTATTGAATTTCCGTTCTTTAGAAGAGTACTCTCAGGTATAATTTTATCCCTTTTTTGGGCCTGGGGGACTAAACTTACGAAAAAGAAACCCCCACAGAGTCCATAGTTAAGCTCTTTTCAAACTCCCTAAAATTGAAAAGATCGTCGAGTGACTTTATTCTTTCACACTCGTTAAATTGGTCCAGAAGAATATTCTTTACGAAGTCCATAATTAATCTTTTTTCAGACTCCTTAAAAGTGAAAAAATAGCCGAGTGATCTTGTCCTTGTCACACTCGTTAAAATGGTTTTGAATCGACGTCTAATCGGTGCTAGTTTATCCCTTTTTTGAACCGACTAGACTATATTTGAAAAAGGTACCCCAATGGAGTCTCCTTTTATGCTTTTTCAGACTCTCTAAATATGAAAAACCACCGAGCTTACCTTCTTTGGGCTCGTTAAACTTACATCGAAGGATGTTACCATTGTGTGTTTTCTCAACCGCATTTGCATACCTTATCCACCAACCTTGTGACAATTTGCTTCTGCGTCTTAACACCTTTGGCCGCCAAAGGATTTTTCCTGAGTATCATTTCACTAGAACATCAGTCTTGTCCTTGCGCCTTGAGCTTGTATGTTTGCAATACTCATTCCTCCATTGTAACGTAATATTCCTTTATTCTTTTTCCAAAATTATCGAAAAGAACAAAAAAATCAAATATACCCCAAAAAGAGGATGGGAAAAGTATTTTCTTTATTGGTAGCATAATGAGTCGCCCTTGGATAAAGCACATCTATCTGTTTGACCATCAAACTATGGGATGTATTACGACCTTAGGAATCTTTTCTCACTGTATAGAGTTGTGTCCTCCACCATTTGGTTATCCTTCCAAACATATGGAGAGTTTGTGTTGCCTGCTACTTCGTAGACTTATGATTAAAATATATGCTTCCTGAGTCTCATCACGTGTCGTGCTATTGTCCAAGGGAATTTTCTCACTAAGCCTGAGTCGACCCCTCTGCAAAATGTCTCTTGTCCGCATACCCGGCCATCCCGAACCTCCAATCAAGTCCTTGTTCAAAATCATTGAAGCCTTCAGTTTGATCATCAAGATTATCACGTCAATGACCGACGAGCCATCAAAGACCTATGGGTAGTGCATTCGTACACTTATATTACACTCCTACCCGAGTTTTGAATATTTTGAAATTGTTTCTCAAGCTCTGAAGATCTCATCTCTAGCCATCAGGCCGAATTAGCTTCTGGAAGATGGATACTCTACATGTATATCTTTCTGATTTCGAGATGTAGCTTCGCTGTGTATTCTTCATGGCTACTCTTTATAGTTATTTAACATGGATCTACAGTGTATTTGATTGGTAGCCATGGTTCTATATTATCCTGAGCATGGGTATGCCCGCCTCAGTGAGACAGTTTTTATTTTGCAGACGACACCTCCTGGTTCTTGATCCTTGGGCTCAATTGTTTAGCACATCAGTAAATATTGGTAATGTATTTCAGCCATCAGATGCTCTTCTGACCTCACACATTAGGGGCCATCTATTATAACCCTAAATTGCACCACATGTGTTTACCTAGCATCGGGCCAACTCATATCCCTTCTTTGCCAAAACTCTGCTGAACAACTCTTTGAAAATCCTCTTGTGTAAAGGTCCACATGCCCTAACCCATTATTGTACGCATGTACATGCTGGATGACTCACAAAAGCCTGCGTGTACCTACAAAAGAATGAAAAAAGAAAAGTTTCCAACGGAATAAAAATCTATGGGTGAGTTAACTGAAACTCTCGGCCATGCATGGCCGAGGGTTCGTCCAAAAACCTAGCTCCTTCTAGCCTATAAAAGAAGGGGTAGGGGTACCATTTGGAGGAGGAAAAAATATAGCAAAGAAAATCTACCCATTTACGTATTCCATTGTCCCAACCCTTTAGCCTTTCCTCATACCAAAGGATATTTAAAGCAAAGTAGTTGAAGGACAGAAGAAGAGGAGCCCAGGATCAGGTTCAAGGAGCGGTGGTCAGTCTCAAATTTTGTAAGTTGACTCACTTTAAGTAATAAAGAGAATTCTTTTCCCGTCGCAATTCATGAACTTTCTGTGATTTGATTAGTTTATGTTTGATTTCTATCCCATGAGTATAGAAGTAGCATGCATGCATAGTTGTTGTTTGTCTTGAGTGCAGGTCATCTTTGGAAGGAGCATCGTGAACAAGTAATCAATCACAATGGAGGATTGACATTGAACGCCAGTAATAAGGTAGGCGGTCCTTTCCATGCATTTACTAAGAAAAAGGGATTTAAATCTAGGGATGTAGGTAGAAATTAGTTTCTATTCAGTCAAATCTGCATGCAAAGTCTGAATTTTATTTGCTAGTCTGTAGGGTGTTTTTCCCAACAACACACTTACAACTACTTTTTCCACTTACAATCACTTTATTCACAAATAGTAAGTTCACCACTTCTAGTTGCAACTAATTTATTGTTAATTATTTTCTTTTTGCAACAACTTAACCCATGATTAACTCCTAGTTTCACCCACTTTGACTAGTCAACTTCTTCTAGGAGCTTCTAGAATAATTTGACTTCTTTGACCTTCTTGAATTATTTAACCTTATAAAGCCTTCTAGATAACTCAATAGGGCTCTCCAACTTCACAAGGACATATACCCCTAACCGTGAGGATCCATGTGGCATACCACATATCACCTAAAATGACACGACATGTACTATCCATACATAATAGTCTCACTTGAAAATTCATTGATCTCCATTACATTATTCCTCAACTCATCTTGGCTTCCTTAACCACACTATTGGGGATACCTAACCACATAAACAATTTGACTTTACAAAGTGTCTTCCCGTGAGGGATTTCACCGTTAGGGGACCACTTTGGAGTCCATCCATTTGGTACTTCCTATCAATAATGACATGACATAAATGACACAACTCCCTTTTATATCAACACATAGCTATGACAGCACATGAAATCAACCCTTTGACATCAATACTTTGAAATAGATGACAACATAATCCAACAATCAATAATATCAATGATACAAACATATCACTATGACCCCACTTGACATCAACCCTTTCATATCAATCCTTTAAGATCAATGACAACATAGTACAAAAATCACAACATGTTGTCTCTTCTGAAACTAGAAAACCATCCATTCATCCCACCCTAACCTCACCACTCCCACCCCTCCTTTTACTCCACTGAAGATCAATAAATTGAGTTCGACGGGAATTCTTGAATGTCAACTAAAGGGCCTTTGTTATAATTGTGATGGCAAATATTTCAAAGGAACAAGTGTAAGGAGAAAGATATTTTTATGGCCATATCTGAGGATTTTTTTGATGAATATTTTCAGACCTCCCCTGTGGTCGATTTACCTGATCCAACTTATATCATGCCTCCCTTGGACCCCCTAGAAGTCAAACCAATCATTTCACTGAACACTCTCACTAGCTTATCTGATCCCCAAATCCTCAAGATAATTGGTAACATTAAGCATCAGAAAATCATCATCCTCATTGATAGTCGAATTAGCCATAATTTTATTCGTCACTGCATTTCCCAAGAAACTAATTTCTATATTTCTGTAGTCAACAACTTTCAAAACATTATTGCCAATGGAGGTTCCCTGAAATGTGGGGGGCATTTTGAAAATGTGCATCTCCAAATTGGTGAGTACACCATGAAATATCATATGTTTTCTATCAACATGGGTGGTTGTGACATTATTCTTGGTGCATAATGGTTATGAACTCTTGGACCCATCCTCATGGATTTTAAGGAATTAACCATGCAATTTTGTTGAAATAAATCTTATTTCAGTATCAAACTTAGACTAAATTAGATTTCAGCCTCCTATAAATATCCAACAACCATACCACTATTCTTTATGGGATGAAGCACTATTAACCAAGTTTTGAAATAAAATTGAATCATACGTAATTTATGAAAAACAAACATTAACTCTCATTTGGAACAAAAAATTGTGCATAAACACTTGAAGAAATACACAGAAAATATTGATAGTTTTGAGGAGAAACAATATCTTATTCAGCTCAAGGAAATTTAGAACTATTACAACAACAAATAACATTAACACAAAACATAGAATTTCATTGGTTTTAGTAATATTATTCTCTATACAAACAGTCCCAGACTGTATCTAGAAAGGACATTCATGACTCTATGGCCTGTATGGCCCAGGACAACCAACAATCCTTCACAAATAGTCACCATTCTGCATAGAAATTTGTGCAAAAAGAAAGTGTACATAATAGAAGATAAAAACTCCGTAAATGTGCACTGAAAATTGTGCCAACCTATTGTAGAATGACAACCTCTATTTTTGTGCCATCCCTTTGATGTACGACCAACTTACACAGTTTTATGGCTTCCTCTTCTACTATTGTACGAACTATATTAATGGCTACAAATGTTGTTGGGTTGTGTGCAAATCCCACTCCTTGCATTGCATGCCAAACCCTCTATGATGTATCTCTTCCTCCAATCCAACACTCTTCATTGGGATTTGTGCCCCTTCACCTTCCCTCAATCTCTCCTCAAAAGTGCAGCCTCCTTCTCCTAATGAGTTTCCTTTTATTAAAATTTTGAATGTAACTACCCTACCCCTCTGTCTTCCAAAGATATTGATGGTCAAGATTAGATCTTTCCCTAATGAGATCAACGATCACGACTTAATCATTTTTTGAGGTAGCTTAAGTCATTAAAGTGACCCATAACATCATAAAGTCACTTTTACATTAAAAAATTAAAATACCCAACTTTATAAAATCACTTTCTGAAGTTACTTTATAAAAAATTATTATAAAGTTACTAGAAGAAAGTGTGCTTGGTCACTTCCACATGTTGAGTGTTTCCAATGCAAAAGTACCCCCAAGATACCAAATTTCAACACTCCCTCGTAGTGAGAGATGTACTTCTGGTATCACAACCAGAATATGTCTCCATCTCATTATCTTCCATAACTGCTCCCTATGAAAAGGAAGCCATTATTCCCATTGCACTATAAGCCTTTGTTGCTACCTTTGTTGCTCCACAAGATGAAGAAATGCTCCTAGGAGAATGCATAGTATCGTGAGAATCCATATGTGTTGACTCATGCTTGTTGAGTCCTTTGAGAGTCTCGAAAGAAGACTAAGTCCCCGATATCAACTCTCTCTCCCGTGTTAACTGCCAACTCTTTGACATAGAATATGAGTCCAAAACTCCGCTGGACCCCAACACAAGTTGACCCAACAACCTGTAAAGGCCCTCATACCTGACACCAAGAATCATTGTTGTGTCAACAGTTTCTTCCACAAGATATATAAAAACATGTTCATCGTAGAATAAAAATCTAAATCCACTCTCATCCAAAGCTAACACTGAGAGAAAATTAACTTTCAACTCTGGAATATATAATACCTCAACAACCTCCAGAAAACCTTCTCCCTCTAGTTGGAATCTCACCCTTCCAATCCCCTTTACTGCAAGTTATGGGTCGGATCCACAATTCACTCTACAGTCTGAGTCTATCTCTTTTAAATCGAGGAAAACTGACCTCATCCCAGTCATGTGCCGAGAAGATCCACTTTCCACAAACCACGACTCAATGTCTTTGAATGCTAGACACTCATTGCCCATGGGACCATTCATGAGAGATAAATCCTTCTCATATCTCTCAACAAGATCTACAACCTCTATTGAAGCTAACACCTCTGGTTCCAACTTCTTCTTCTTCTTGTTCAAACATTGACTATCATAGTGGCCTATCTTGTGACATGCAAAGCATCTGACCTTTCTCATGTCCTTCTTCTTCTCATTTCCTTTTACCACAAGAGAAACATTCTTGTTATCTGCACCATCCAATGTCTTTTCTTGATACCCCTTCCATATATCCTTCTGTGTAACATGATCCCACAATATTCTCCAGTCATGGAGCTTCTCTCTCCCCACCACACACTTCACAAAAACCTCCCACTCCTCGGTGAAGCCTTTGAGGGATATTTGCACCAACTCTAGGTCAGGAATGACTTCTTCATCAACTTCCAACTCGTCCTTTACCTGTTTAACCTGGGTGATGTAGGTGGCCACAATATCTCCTTTGGCCATCCTAGCACCATGGATATTGTCCCAGAGAGCCATATTATGGTTCTCGTTCTTTAACTCAAACAAAATTTGCAGTGCATCCCACATTTCTTTGGTTGTCTTATTCTCAACCGAGTGTGGAATAAGGTGGTTTTTGACCCTGTCCAAGATGATTATGTGACTCTTGGATTCCTTCACCTCATGAACATCAAGAGCTACCGAATCTGAAGAAATTACATGCACAATGGTGTTCACAAACAACCATAATTTGTTCTCCTTGAGAACATTGTTGATTCTAACCTTCCATTGCAGGTAGTTGGAGATCCCCTCCAGCCTATATTCAAATTGTATGTTGGAAGTCATCTTTCTCTTCCTAAAAAAGAACCTCTTCTTCCTTTCTTCAAGCTAATGCTTCAACAAATCACTTATTTTCCCAAGTGCCAAAGCTTCCCACTGAACTTCAGAGAACCTTCTCTAATACCATGTTAAAATACATCTTATTTCAGTATCAAACTTAGACTAAATTAGATTTCAGCCTCCTATAAATATCCAATAACCATACCACTATTATTTATGGGATGAAGCACTATTAACCATGTTCTAAAATAAAATTACAGTGAAAATAATTTATGAACAACAAACATTAAATATCGTTTGACACAAAAATATGTGCATAAACACTTGAATAAATACAAAGAAAATATGGACATTTTTTAGGATAAAGAATGTTGTATTCAGCTCAACGAAATTCAGAACTATTACAACAACAAATAGAATTAGCATAAAACACAAACTTTTAGTGGTTTTATCAAGGTTTTTCTCTATACAAATAGTCCCAGACTTTATCTAGAAAGGGCATCCATGATTGTATGGCTTGTATGGCCCATGACATCCAAAAATACTTCACAAACAGTCACCATTATTCATATAAAATCATGCCAAAATAAACTATACATAACAGAAGATAAAAACTTAGCAAATGTGCATTGGGAATTGGGCCAACCTATTGTAGAATAACATCCTCAATTTATGTGCCCTCCCTTTGTTATACGACCAACTTATACAGTTGTATGACCTCCTCTTTTGTTGTTGTATAGATTGTATTAATGGTTGAAAATTATCTTGGGTTGTGTGCCAATCCCACTCTTTGGGATGCATGCCAAACTCTTTATGTTGTATCTCTTCCTCCAAGCCAACACTCTTCCTTGGAATTTGTTCTCCTTCACCTTCCCTCAACCTCTACTCAAAAGTGTGCCCTCCTTTTCCTAATGAGCTGCCTTTTATTAAAATTTTGAATGTAACTTCCCTAACCCTTGGTCTTTCATTGATATTGACGATTAAGATTAGATATTTTCCTCATGAGATCAACAGTCATGACTTAGTCATTCGTTAAGTGACCCATAACATCATAAAGTCACTTTTACATTAAAAAGTTAAAATACCTAACTTTATAAAATCACTTTATAAAGTTACTTTATAAAAATGTATTATAAAGTTACTAGGAGAAAGTGTGTTTTGTCACTTCCACATGTTGAGTGCTGCCAATGCAAAAGTACCTCCAAGCTACCAAATTTCAACAAATTCAACTAGGAGGGCCAACAGGGTAAGTTTTAATAAATCACTGCACGCTCTCATGAGATCATCAGTTCCCATCGCATGGATAAGCTCTTAAAAATGGTCATTATGAAATTATTGCACAACTTCACTCCATTCATGCCAATGAGACAACCTCTATGCATCCTAACCTATAATTCGTCATCTCCAAACATCAAGATATTTTTTTCACTCCTCAAGGAATTCCCCATTCCCTTGGTGTTCATGATCATTCCATTCCCCTAGTCCCCAAAAACCTTCCTCCTCTTGTTCGATCTTATCATCATCCCTTTTCCTAGAAAAATGAAATTGAGAAAATTGTTAAAGAATTGATCGCCATGGGTGTTATTCATTCTAGTACCATACACTATTCTTCTTTTGTGTTCATGGTACTTAAGAAAGAAGGATATTGGCGCATGTGTCCTAACTTTCACACCCTCAACAAACTCAACAAAATCACCATCAAAGACAAATTTACCATTCCTTTCATTGATGATATATTTGATGAATTAAGTGGTTCCCAATACTTTATTAAAATTGATCTTCATTCTAGCTACCACCAAACACATATGAAAGAGACATAGTTCCCAATACTTTACTAAAATTGATCTTCATTCTAGCTACCATGAAACACATATGAAAGAGACATACATTCCTAAGACTGAATTTTTAACTCACAAGGGCCACTATGATTTCTTTTTCATGTCCTTTGACTTGTGTAATGCTCCCTCGACTTTCCAAAGCATCATGAATCATGTCTTTCATCCTTTTCTTTGTCATTTTGTCTTAGTTTTATTTGATTATATTATCATTTATAGTAAAACATGTATAACCCATATTTCCCATGTGGATAGAGTTATTCATCTACTCTCTTAGCACCAACTTTTCCTCAAACAATATAAATGTGTTTTTGGAGCCTCGAAAGTGGAGTACTTGGGTCATATTATTGGTAAGGATGGTGTCAGGTTGGATCCTAAGAAAATTGAATCCATGTAGGATTGGCCTCACCCCAATAATATCAAGAGCTTGCATGGGTTTCTTCATTTAATAGGCTATTATCACAAGTTTGTTAAGAATTATGTAAAAATTGTGGCGCCTCCCACTACTCTTCTTAAAACAAATACTTTCACTTGGAAACCAACAATTGATAAATCCTTCCAATCCTTCAAAGATTCTATGTGCACCACTCATGTCTTGGGCCTTCCCAAATTCAACAAGACCTTTGTCCTGGAATTGATGCTTTAGGGAAGAACATTAGCATAGTCCTTATGCAAGATGGTTGGCATTTGGCCTTCACTAGCAAACAATTGTCGGAGCACCATTTGGGCCAATCAATCTAAGAAAAGGAAATTTTGGCCATTCTGCATGTCATGGATCTCTAGATCCCTTATATATTGGGGAAATGCTTCCAAATTAAGACAAATAATCATAACCTAAAGTATTTTATGGAGCAACAAATTTCATCCCTAGAGCAACAAAAATGGATGACCAATCTATTTAGATATCATTATGAGGTCATTTATAAGAAAGGAAAAGAAAACTTGGTTGCAGAATCTCTTTCAAGGAAACATGAAGATGAAGGGTCCCTCTTTTATCTCTCCATTGTACCATATTGGCTCTAAGATGTTCACCAAGAATGGCTGCAAGATCCCAAAATTTAATGTCTAACCCAACAATTGCAAGAAAATTCTCCAGTTTCTCCAAGGTAATCTTGGAAAAATGACAAGCTTCATTACAAAGGCCATTTTTATTTAAGAAAACAGTCACAAATTAAATCCATGGTGCTTTCTAAGCTTCATGCTACACCCACAACTGGGCATTCAGGGTTTACCAAAACCTATGACAAGGTCAAACGTTCTTTTTTGGGGGATCGTATGAAGTGGTACATCCACACCTTTGTGGTTAAATGTGGTGTTTGTCAACACAACAAGGGAAAAATAGTCAAATCCCCTGGAACACTACCACCTCTTCCGATTCCACCCAGTATTTGGAGGGATATTTCTATGGATTTCATTATTGTCTTACCTAAATTAGGCAATAAGTTAGTCATCATGGTGGTTGTTGATCATCTTTCCAAATATGCTCATGTATGTGTTCTTCAACACCCATTCAATGCATCGATAGTGGCTCAACTTTTGATGCATCATATCTTCAAGCTTCATGGCATGCCTCATTCTATTGTCTCTAACCAATATGCCACTTTCACCAACAATTTTTGGTAAGAATTGTTTAGGCTATAGGGAACCCAATTTCATCTCAGCACAACCTATCATCCCTATACTGATGGCCAAACTGAAGTCAACAAGTGTTTCGAAACATATTTGAGGTGTTTTGCATCTAAGAGGAAAAATTAGTGGGATCAATTGTTATCCCTAGCTGAATGGTGGTACAACACCTCTTACCATGAAACTACTCACATGAATCCTTTTCAAGCAGTATATGGAAAAAAACCATATTCATATCTCTCATACATGCCCGATGTTTCAAAGGTTCAGGTGGTTGACTAAACTCTTATAGTTTGAGAGGCTATTCTCCTTTCCCTCAAAGAGAATTTGGTCATGGATCATAATTGCATGAAGTAGCAAGAAGATCAAGGTCATTCAAAACTTCAATTTGCTGAAATGGGCCAAGTGTTTCTTCAATTAAAATCTTATAAGAAGACTTCACTCAAGGATGAACATTGTCAGAAAATGGCGCCCAAATTTTATGGTCCTTATACAGTTATCAAGCATGTGGGACAAGTGGCCTATCATTTATCTTTTCCCAGACATTCTAAGATCAATCATGTTTTTCGTGTCTCATGCTTAAAGAAGGTGATTGGAACTAAGTTCCAAACTCAAACTAGTTTCCCTGAGTTGGATGAAGAAGGCTCTATGTGGTTACAACCAAAAACAGTCTTGGACCAGTGTGAGTGTCATCTCTATCAATGCACCATCAAGGAAGTGTTAATACAATGGAAATATACAACTCCAGTAGATGCCACTTGTGATCCAACTACCATTATGAAACAATTTCCTCATCTCAAGCCTTGAGGACAAGGCTATTTTTAAGGGGGAGGGAATGTTAGGGACCTAACATCCGTAACCCCTCACATAGGTAGAATAATATATTTTCCATGTAATAAAGGATGATATTAATAAGGCCTAGTAATAAAGAAGAATAAGTCAAATGTAAGAAGACCTAATAGAATCTTCCACTTCTAGAATATCTTCCTTTGGATTATTATTTTGGTAGATAGATTTATTATAAATAGGAGTTGAGGTCATAAGAAGTCTTTTTCTTTATAATTATTGTAATAGAGCACTGCTCTGTTGGAGGTTTCTCCCTCGAAGAGGAACATGAACATTGTGTCCTATCAATATACAGATTTCATTTCATGCTTTGGATTTTTATATCTTATATAAAGTAGGATTTGATATATGAAAATAAATCTAGGGTTTGGTTTAAATCCATCACCATTTGTCTTAAGGTGCAACTCACAACTATTGATCTTAAGGGGGATTTATCCACCCTTGTGACCAAAACCCACTAACAAAGTATGTTATTCGAGTGCTCCTTTTGTTGAGTTTCCTATTGATTTTGGTTTTAATTAAGTCAAATATATTCTACCACTAATAATATTTTTTATTTAGTGATAAGGTTCAAATTTCACGGAAAATATATATTAGAAATCTCAAGTAATTGAGGTCATTTTTTTTAAGGATCTTCAAAATTTCCATACTCAAGTTAGAATTGTCCTAAGTTTGTACCAATTGTGTTTGTTTTTCCCTACCCAATATTAAGGTGGTTGGTCCTTAATGTAAAAAACACAATTCTAAGTAGTCTATTTACCTTTGGAAACAACAAATTATATGCAACCCTAGTCTTAAACCATAATATGAAATAATTCCTTCATAAATACCTTGTTGGGTACCTTCATATATAACAATAGTTGACAATCACAATATTTCACTTGTGGAATCATTAATCTATCGTATACCACTATAAAGAATTTCATAGTTGTATATGTAACACTATATGTTAGTTCAAGCATGTAACCCCAAACCAAAATGTGTATTTCACCCTTCACCAAATTCCAATATAAGTTTATAGACATGTGTAATATCACAAACCAAAACTTCTGCAAGTTGAACCACTCCATTTGGCTCAAAATGGAGACTAGGGAATGCATTCTACTCTAAGACATTTTTTTTTCAAATTTACATGAATTACAAACTATAGGTGCATGAAAGTGTAATGTAACATATCTATTATAATAACATAAATATAAATATTATAGAGAGTTATAGCGAAACAACACAATATATGAAAGCACAACACCAAAATAATACCTTAAGAGTTCCAATCAAAATTATCTCTATTTGTATTTATTTATTTATTGGTTATATTAATTGTATTTGTATCATGACACTTTGGAGTGATTGGTAGCTAATTGAACTAACGTGGGTTCTCTTACATAGTTAAATCCACTCTCCAAGCTTGTCATCAAATTTCATAATGCGTGCTTCAATTTCCCCTTTATTATGTGCACCTTCAGTTTCTTAACAACATCTACTAAATAATTGGTTGGACATATTCTCTCTCCTCTCCCTACAAATTTACCTATTAAGAGATTGAGTAGAGGAAATATACCACTAGAATTCATATGGAATAATAAGGGATTTATGTTAGTTAATATCCCTCCAAACTTTGTAGTAGGGAGGGCCATCAAATCAAAAGGTAGATTGATGATTCGGGGAAATGTACTTGTATCACTGGGGAAAGATTGACTTCTAGGAGGAAACCCACTACATGAGGCATATTACTTATCTCAAAATCTAGAGTACAATATCCAATTCTAGACTACCAATCAATAAAAATATATTTCATTGATCAAAATATTTGTATGCAAAAGAACATAACATATTGTACTACATGATATATAAACTTATAGGTCACAGGCACACTTAATGTTATAAACTTTGATTACCATGTCAATTTCCAAACATCACCTATTAAATATATAGAAATGACATGTTCTCTCTCTCTCTCTCTCTCTCTCTCTCTCTCTCTCTCTCTCTCTCTCTCTCTATATATATATATATATATATATATATATATATATATNGACATGTTCTCTCTCTCTCTCTCTCTCTCTCTCTCTCTATATATATATATATATATATATATATATATATATATAACTTTGTATTAAAGAGTTAATAGAGTTACTTACCACAAAAAAATTGAGTGTGGTGTTCTTTATTGGAAAAATATAAGATTTATAGAAGAAATAATATATTTTACCTAGATTTAGAGTAGAAGTGACATATTATAATAATAATGGGAAATTGTAGAAGAACAAAAATACCACAAGTAGAAATTCCTTCAATCATGAAAGTAATGTTCACTTTCCTCTTTGAGGGGGAAACCTTTAGTTGAGAAAATATCTAATTATAAAATTCTTCACAAGACATATCATTACATTGGTTCTACTTCTTTATATAGTTCTATCTACCTCCTAGGAAATGTATAGAGAAGGGACTTTCTAGTATGTGTAACCTTCTAGTAAGTCTTCTTACAGTTATTATATTCAAACTAAATCTACTACATGGGCCTTATTTACTAGATATGTCATCAACACATCGCATCCTATCTATCTACCTAAGCGTCTTAGGGTGGGACTCTAACATTCTCTCCCATTTATAAATCAATATTGTCCTCAAGTATGGAGATGAGTGAATTGATAAAGGATCTATACTAGATTCCATGCAACATACTTGGGCTATGTATCCTTCTAGTGTATCACCATCTCTAGGATAGCGGCTTAGTGGAGATGACAATTTATTTTGTTAAGGATATCCTTGAGTGGCAACCAAATGGAACCTTATTCGTATAGTTGTACAAGTATAGTGTGAATATGTCAATTAGATCTAGCCACTTTATTTAAGTAGGAGATATGAGAGATTGGATGAATTTTAGTGTGTTTAAGGGAAAATTTGTAAGCCACTATCCCATTACATTTGAGGGCCTAATAGAAGATATAAACTTGGGAGAAAGGCTCTAGTGATGGTTTTCTTTGAGGGGTGTCTACTTATAAGTCTACATATAAAGGAATACCTAATCACCTTCTTCAAAATGGAATATTGAATGATGATTAGGTTATAAATTTATCCTATTCTGAGCCATTATCATATTATCCTTGAGAGTGATAAGAATGTAAGCTCACATTGAATGAGTTTCCTCCACCTCCTGCACCTTAAATACTCCTTGTAAGTAGGATAATACTAAATGGGGATTTTGGCCATAGACATCCTGAAAGGGAGTCATTTGAGTGGCCCCATTATAAGTCGTATTATACCACTATTATGTTAAAGGTGACCATTGAATCCATTGGAATTATTTCTTTGAAGTGAAGCACCGTAAATATGCTTCCTAGAAATTATTGACAACTTAATTTGACCATCATTCTGGGGGTGATATGATGTGATAAGATTGAATTGAGTGCCCCAGATCTTAAACAACTATTTCCATAAATATCTAGTGAAGGTGGGGTCACAATCCGTCACAATACATTGTGGCATACCATGGAGTTTAAAGATATTATCCATGAATACTCGAATGACTGTAGAGGCCTTAAAGGGGTGGTGTAGAGCACAAAAATGATCATATTTGGAAATAGAAACAATCAAAACCATAATTATAGATTTATTGATAGATTTTGGTAACCCCACAATGAGTTCCATAGAAATGTCAATCTGTATAGTTGGTAAAATAGGTAAAGGTTGTAGTTTTCCTAGATATTATTTTCTCTCCATTGTTTTCTAACATTTTCTGCAAAGGTGTGGATGTACTTCTTTAGGAACTTCACCCAAAAATGAACATGTTATCCTTTCATATGTTTTATGAAACTCTCAATAGCCTACTATGGGAGAAGAGCGTAGTTTAGATAAAAAACTGTGATTTAAATGTTGATTTCTTGTTCAAATAAAGATTCCCTTTATAGTAAATCTCTTCATTTTCCAAAGTGTATTCATAATATTCATGGGGTTCCATTTGAAGTTGTTTGATCATTCTATCAATCTTGGGATCTGTTAATCATTCATTGAAAAATACATTCAACCAATCTACCACTGATCTGGGATGTTTTCATCGAAGTGACATATAAAGAATTGTATTAAATGAGAATAAATTAAAGTGCACCATAAAGAAGGAAAAGCTAAATAGTGAAGAGACATAAGCATCAAATATGAACCAAAAAAATTGATAACGGAGTTCATCCCTTGTGGACTATGTATCTGGGTCATACTCTCAAATGAGTAGGCCTTTTTATTGACTCAATAAAAGGATTTGGAAAAATACATAAGTATACCTCATTCTAGAATTAAGTTGCAGAATATTTGTACATATCATAAAACAGACAGTGCCATTGAATTTGTGGTGTTGAATTACCCAAAATTGACTATATCCACACCTAAATCCGACTCTAGCACTCCTGGGCCCTTGAGAAATCTCGTCTCAATTTTCAAGCCTGCACCCTGCAATCAATTCAATGTACGTTGTCTTGAAAAACTTTCCTGGATGTACCGTCGAGCACCCCTCTCCCCATCCATGGGAAAACTCATCATTTAAATTAAATGTTGGGCAGATTGACCAACGGAGCCCATTGGCCCAACGGTTGGCGGAGGCTATTGTAAGACGTTTGGATAGGGGGAGGTCTCGGGGTCGAGCCCGTAGGCCTCCCCTTTTGGGATTATAGTTATAACAATATATATGTTGTTTGGAACCACCACCAAGTTTGGAGTTGTTGTTTAGATTTTTCGGAATCACAAGTTTTACGACTAGATTTGGTGCGATCTCCGCCATATTTGTTGGGCCTTTTTTTATTTTTGAAAATTCAGTTTTGGGCCCTCATTGAGCATTTTCCCACTGCCACATGGCAGCCCATGAGTGGGCCATTTTCCCTTTCTTTGTCTGTTGAGGCTATTATGAGCTTCCTAAGTTTCTTTTGTGAATTATGAGTTGTCCTTAGTCTTCTCTGGATCCCTTTTGGATCATGCCTTCCCACTGAGAAATTTTTGGACCACCAAAATATTTCATGAATCAATAGATAAGTGAGGGAATATTTCCCTCACCTTATCCTTCTCAATTCACTTTTCCTTGCTTGGATGTGTTCCCTTTAATCCTACTCGATGATAATCAACATTACCCCTGCATGAAGTCCTCATCCTTCTATCTAGGATGATATACTCCTTTAACTCATCCAAGTACCGAGGAGAAAAATCATCAACTGAAGGTATTGAAACTTCCTTGCACTGATCTATGATCATGGGAGGCTCAAACTGATTAGATCTACATATAAGGTGGGAGATCTAGACGAAAATTATCGGTACCACTTTTCTCCAAAATAGTGAAGGGTCCATAATGGATGGGCTTGAGTTTATTTCATTCACCTATCAATCTTTCCTTGTTGATGTGAAGCCATACCTGGTCTCCAACCTAGAACTAATGATCAACCCTTTGTTTTTCATGTCGAGATTTATAATTTTCTTGACTTTTCTCCAACTATTCCCTGACTTCTTGATGTACCTGTTGGATCTTCTAGATGAATTTGTGGTCTATGTCTTCATTTATTTCTTCATTTGAATCAACATCTCTCCCATACATAAAGTCCAAAGGAACCTTAGGTAAATACCAAAAACATGTCTCAAAAGGTGAACAATGAGTGGAGGAATGTAAGGAACGGTTGTAAGCATGTTGTACATAGGGTATATGTCCAGCCCATAACTTGGGATGCTTGTTGCAGTAGCCTCAAAGAAAAAGTACCATTGTTCGGTTAACAACCTCTGTCTATCTGTCGGTCTGTGGATGGAAAGCAGTTCTCCTCTTCAACCTGGTGTCCATCGTTCTCCATAAAATTGTCCAAAAATCCCCAAGGAATAAAGTATCTCAATCCCAGATAATGGATGTGGCTAACCAAAAGTGAACCCAAACATACTGAAAGAAGAGATTAGCAGTATGCTCAACAATGATCTTCTTTTTACATGGAATTAAGATACACATCTTTCTGAACCTATCCGCTACAACATACAAATATTCATGACCCCTTTTCGATATTGGTAAACCCCCTACAAAATCCATGGAGATACTTTCCCATGGATGGGATGGAACAAACAGTGGTGAGTATAGCCCCAGTTTTCTATTAGTGGGCTTACAAGTAGAACACATCACACACCCCTTTACATATTTAGTTACAATTGCTTTCATCTGAGGCCAGTAACAAAACTTATGCAGATGAGCCATAGTTTTTCCTACCCCAAAATTTCCAGACATAAGAGAAGTGTGAGATTCTCGTATTACATGGACTCATTCACTTGTAGGAATACATAGATTTCCAAGATGGTAGAGTAATTTTCCCTTGTTACTCGTACCCATTTTGTATTTGATTAGAAAATGAAATTGTTGTAGGAAACCCATCCATCTGTAATGTCGATATTGTTGCAGTTTGGTCTGTTCTTGGGAGATACTGTAAGGGTTGATGATCTGTATGTATGATTGTTTCCTTCCCTAACAAGTAGTGCTTCCATTTCTTTACGCTTTGAACTAATTCATACAACTCTTTATCATATGTAGGATAGTTAACAAAAACTTGGTTAAAATTTTCATAGTGGTAATAGATAGGCTTACGATATTTCATCAATACTGCACCCATGGCGTACCCATTGACATCTGTCTCGATCTCAAAGGGTTTTTGAAGATTCAGTAGTGCTAATACCGGTGTGGTACTTATGTTTTCCTTAAAAGTGTCGAAATATTTTTGTTTCTTTTATCCCCACTAAAAAGTGTTATTCACATGGGTTAAGGCATGCAAAGGAGATGCTATAAAGGAGAAGTTTGAAATGAATCTCCTCCAATATTGGACTTCAACTAAGAAGCTTCGTATTTCGGTTACACTTTTGGGCTCAATCCAATTTACAATTACATCAATCTTGGAAGGATCAATCTTCAATTGTCCTCCTCCTATAATATGACCTAAGTACACAAGTGCAGTCTTACCAAATTCATATTTGGAAAATTTTACATATAATGTTTCCCTTTGCAAAGTATCCAATACTTTCTTTACATCCCTTACATGTTTATCCCAAGTCCCACTAAATATAATAATGTCATATAAATATACAATCACAAAATCATCTAGAAATGGCCTGAATACATCATTCATCACACACATGAAAGTTGTCAGAGCATTACAAATCCCAAACGACATAACTAACCACTCAAACAATCCATGTTTTGTCTTAAAGGAAGTCTTACATGCATCCTGTTTTGCAACCCTGATATGATGGTATCCATTGCACAAATCCAACTTAGTGAAATAAACAACATTCTTTAACTGATCAAATAAATCATCTATATGAGGAAGAGGGTATCGATTTTTCACCGTGATTTTATTTAAGGCCCGATAATCGAGACACATTTTCCATGTCCCATCCTTATTTGGCACCATCATGATCGGAGAACCACAAGGAGATGAGATGGGCCTGATGACCCCTTGATCCAATAATCCTTGTACTTGCTTCTTGATCTTTGTGATCTCTACAACTGACATCATGTACATGCCCACATTAGGAAGAGGAGAATCCTGTTGAAGATGTATTTTATGTTGGATTTCCCTTTTAGGAGTTAATCCATCTAGTTCCTGGAAAATACCATCATACTTAGAAACAATATCAATTAATTCTTTCTTATGAGAAGGATCACATCCTTGAAAAGTGTCGGATGTTACGACATCTTTCTCCCTTACGACCATGAATACATATTTCTTATTAGTGCTTATGAGTCTCTTCATTTGTCCTGCACTAACAAGTGTTGTCTTTACCCTCATGTTGTGGGATCTAACAATATATTCCATTCCCCCCTTAGTAAGGTGATATTTGTTCTCATGATGAAAGAAGACTATTTTTATATCATAAAGATAAGGAATCCCCATCACTATGACACATATATAAAGTGATACAAAATCCAAATCCACTTCATCAATCAACTTTGAAGCAACAGAAAATCTGACCCTACATTTCTTTATGACATTAAGTTTTTCTTTATCACACACCCAACCAAGAGGATAAGGCTTTGGATGTGGTTTAGTTTCAAGGCCCATGTTTTTGACAAGTGCTTTAGATATCAAGTTTACTTGGGAACCCGGATCAAACAATGTATCTATATTAGTGTGTTTAGATACAAATCGTATATGAAATAATTCATTCATCTTTCTTCAATCATCATGAAATTCATTATTGGAATTTGAACTAGCATGAAGGGAATCTTTACTTGGTACTCCAACCGCTATGATCTTTCCTTCGTATCCTAAATAAGAACCAAGATATTTTTGTACTATAGCAACGATCTTTGCCTTCCCCTTTCCACCGAACTATTTTGGTCTCTTCTCTGGATGTATTTTCCAACAGTTTTCATCATCATGACCACTTTTCTTGCAATTAGTGCAAGATGGTTTTCCTTATTATCTCTTTACAGTGCCGGTCTTTTTGTCCTTCCTTTTAAGCTTCTTAAACTACTTATGTGGGAGATTGGAAGGTTTCTTTGTGGGATCTTCTTGAACATGATTTCCCCTATTCTCAAGGTGGGTGGATTGCACACAAACTTCGTCAAGACTGGTGGGGTTAAACAATAGAAATATATGATGAATATAACTATGAAGTGTGCCACTATACTTCATTAAAGTTTCATAAGAATCTAAAGGAATGTTTAATGCAAGATATATCTTCCTAAATTCTTCTCGGGAACTTTGTACAGTTTGACCTTTTCTTTGTCTTAAAGTTTTCCATTCCATCATTTCTTTATGTAAATAACCCAATGGATAAAATTTCTTCCTTATCGTTGATTTAAAGTCCGACCATGAGGAAAGAAGATTACCACACTTAATTTTGTCCTAAAGTTTGCTCTCCCACCATACAAGAGTGGTGACTTATAACAGAAGAGAATCCAATTGCACTTTAACTTACTCTTCATCAATCTATTGAACACAAAAATATACTTCAACCTATCGAGATCCAATTATCTAGCTTTTCAAGATTATCATCTCCATTAAACATAGGTAAAGAAAATTGTACATCAAAATTTGATAATAGTTTCTTAAAAGAAACTTTATGTCTATAATGATGAGAATGATGAGAATGCTCAGAAGAAGAAGAGATAGAACTTGATGGTGAAGATGGAGGCTTAGGAGGGTCTCCTCCAGTCCCTTGATTTAATAAAGCATTATCATCAGCTTGTGGTTTTTTTTTCTTCCCTTTCTTCTTCATCCTTTTCTCGTAGTCTCCATACATTCACTCGACCATTTCTGACATGTGATAAAAGACCATATGGATGTTTTTTTCCTACTCGTCACGCTTATCCTCTTCTTCCATTTTCTTCCTTCGGGATGCATGGGCAACTTCAGGATTGAAAGTCTTAAGCTTTCCTTCACCCTAATTATGCTTCGCCCTACTAAGAATTCACACTCAACAATTCAAGTCAAAGATGATTGTTCTAATACCAACATGATCCAGAATATTTTCATCAAAGTGACTTATAAAGAATTATATTAAATGAGCATAAATTAAAGTGCACAATAAAGAAGGAAAATCTCAAACAAGAATGAAGAGACATAAGCATCAAATGTGAAAACAAAAAATTAATAACAAAGTTCGTCCATGGAGGACAACGTCTTCGGGTCCTACTCTCAAATGGGTAGGACCTTTTATTAACTCAGAAGATTTGCTTGGATCATAAAACATACAACACCATTAAATTAATGGCGTCAAATTACCCAAAAATGATTGTCTCCATTCCTCAATCCATCTCTGGCACTCCCAGGCCCTTGAGAAATATTGTCTTGGTTTCCATGCCTGCACCATGCAATTAATTCATTGTACTTTGTCTTGAAAAAAGTGCTTAATCGTACTTTCAATTGCCCCTCTCCCCATCTATGGGAAAACTTAGCATTTAAATTAAATGTTGTGTGGATTGAGAAATGGAGCATGTTGACGCAACGATTGGCAGAGGCTATTGTAAGGAGTTTGGATAGGGGGAGGTATCGAGGTCAAGCCCGCAGGCCTCCCCTTTTGGGATTATATTTATAACAATATATATGTGGTTTGGAACTTCTGCCAAGTTTGGAGTTGTTGTTTATATTTGTCAGAATCATAATTTTGGCCACCAGATTTGGCAGGACCTCCACCATATTTGGTGGGCCTTTTTTTATTTTTGAAAATTTAGTTTTGGGCCCTCATTGGGCATTTTCCCACTGCCACATGGCAGCCAACCATTGACCCACACCATCCACTTGCACAATCACCCTCCCACATCACCTGCCATGTCACCTACCACATCATGTATGGTCTTCCACACTATTGTACAGACTACCATGTGGCACTTCCTCATTGGTCCACATGTTGACCCAAAAATGTCGAAAATGAGTGACACGTGACATCGTCTGGTGTTTCCACGTCACCATGATGACATCAACATGACATGTGTCTCCCTCTGCATGTTCCACGGACACTATATGGACATTGACATCATCCGTACATATGTTGACGTCAGCAGTACGGATGTTGACTCATCCTTGTTGACTCAACTAGGTTGACCAAAATGTTGACCATGAATATATTTTGATCCATAACTTCATTTGACGATTCGTTTACTCCATTGAAAATCTTGTGATGTGATCTTCACAATGATATTGATTTCACTAAATTTGTAGGACTTTGATTTTTTTCCCTTTCTCTGTCTATTGAGCCCATTTTGAGCTTCCTGAGTTGCGTCTGCGAATTCTGAGTTGTCCTTAGTCTTCTCTAGATCCCTTTTGGATAAACTACTATGAAGGAGAATGAAAAGAGGGACCCTTCCTCTTCATACTTCCAAGAGATCGTATCTACTCCAACATTATCATTTCCCTTATTATAAATTATCTCATAGTCATATCCCGACATTTTAGTGACCCATTTTTTTCCGATTAGGGGAAGAAATCATTTTCTACAAGAGGTACTTCAAGATACAATGCTTGATTTTAATCTATAAACATTACCTAAGTGGGTATGGATTCCATATATCCACAACATGAAATATAGAAATCATCTCCTTTTCATAATTTGATTTTCCCAAGTTCCTCTTCTTATAACACAAGTTTTAGGTTGGGAAAATCCTGACCCAACAACCAAATGGCGACAACTTTGAGAACACCTACCCACTTTCACCTTAAGCAGGTATTCTTGTCACTTTACAGATGGTAGAATCACATCAAGGGGGGAATACCAGTGACCCTAGGGGAAAGAGATGAAGTAAAGTCCCCCTAAATTTCAAGATATAAGTTGCAGAAAGGCTCGGGGAAGAGTCTTGGTGGTATCCAATGCTTTCCAAGAGACAAGAACACCTGCAAAGAAGGTTGTACCTACCCGAGACACAATAATAAGCCAACCATATATATATATATATATAT
>ML778215.1:432438-478212 GCA_009831015.1 Picea engelmannii
TGTAAATGATCTCATAATCATATCCAAAGAGCTTAGTGACCCATTTTTGTTTCTCCTGGGAGGAAATGCGTTGTTCCAGAAAGTACTTGAGGCTTTGATGGTCGGTCTTAATTTGGAATCGTTGCCCCAAGAGATAAGGACGCTATAATTCAATGGCATGCAGAATCACCAACATTTATTTTTCATAAATGGGTTTGCCCAGATTATTTTCAGATAGTTGTTTTCTAGTGAAGGCCAAAGGTTGACCTTCTTGCATAAGGACAATGCCAATTCCTTTCCCTGAGGCGCTGCATTCCAACACAAATGTCTTTTTGAAGTCAGGAAGGGCCAGAACTGGAGTGGTGCACTTGGCCATCTTCAAGGTTTGAAAATCTTGAGAAGTTGCTAGGGTCCAAGTGAAAGAGTTCTTTTTGAGGAGAGCCGTGAGAGGTGTTGCAATCTTTCCATAGTTCTTAACAAACTTGCGATAATACCCTGTGAGGCCCAAAAATCCACGCAAGATTTTGAGAGTCTTTGGGTTCAGCTAGTCTTTCATAGCTTCAATCTTTTTCAGGTCCACCCTGACGCCATCCTTGCCCACTAGATGACCCAAGTATTCTACTTCAGATGCACCAAAAACACATTTGGACTGTTTCAAGAAAAGATGGTGCTGAGAGAGTAGGATGAGAATTTGATCCACATGAGTAAGATGGTCAGTCCATTTATTTCTATATATGAGGATATCATCAAAGAAAACTAAGACAAAATGATGGAGAAAAGGGCAGAAGACATGGTTCATGAGGCACTGAAAGGTGGAGGGGGCATTACACAAACCAAAGGGCATGACCAAAAACTCGTAGTGGACCTCATGAGTGTGAAAGGTCATCTTGGGAATGTTAGACTCTTTCATACATATCTAGTGATAGCCCAAGCGAAGATCAAGTTTGGTGAAGAATTGGGCACCACTCAATTCATCCAAGAGGTCATCAATGACAGGAATGGGGAATTTGTCTTTGATGGTTAGTTTGTTGAGAGCACGGAAGTCAGGACACATTCTCCAAGAACCTTCTTTCTTCAGTACCACGATGATTGGAGAGGAGTAAGGGCTCGTACTAGGACGGATGACTCTGGCAGTAAGGAGTTCCTAGACCATTTTTTCAATTTCATTCTTTTGTGCAAAGGGGTGGCGATATGGACGTATATTGGGGGGAAGGCTTCCTGGGACAAGGGGAATGGAATGATCATGGACACTGCAGGAAGGAGGGAGTCCTTGGGGAGTGGAAAAGAATGTTTGATGTTTAGAAAGGAGGGCTTGGAGGTCTTGGGGCACGGGTGGGATCTTTGTGGCTTATATGGCGTGGAGTTGGGCTATGACACCCGAATGACCTTTTTTGAGCAATTTTTCCATGCAATGAGAACTGACGATTTTAGGAGAACCCGCAGTGATGCCTTGAAATTTATATTTGTGGCCTCCTTGGTCAAATTGCATGGTTAAGTTCTGAAAATACATGAGAATGAGACCCAAGGTTCTTAGCCATTCGACACCCAACACATTGTTGCAACCACCCATGTCAATAGCAAACATATGGGATTTGAGGTGGTAGTCACCTATTTGGAGACACACATTTTCATAGTGCCCACCACATTTCATAGAACCACCATTGGCAATCATGATTTGGAAATTATTGATAGCATGGATGTAGAAATGGGTTTCTTGGGCAATGCGGCGATGAATAAAATTGTGGGTGTTGTCACTATCAACCAAGATGATGACCTTTTAGTGCTTGATGTAACCGATTAGCTTGAGGGTTTGGGGGGTAGAGAAGCCCGTGAGAGCATTGAGGGAAATGATTGGTTCCACTTCGGGAGGGTTGGAGGGAGGGTTTATGTCAGAAATTTCTAGTGACTCAGGCATAGGGGGGTTGTCAACATCTTCTTCCTAAATATCCTCAGAGATGGCCATAAAGAGATTTTGTTCCTTACATTTGTGGCCTGGGAAATATTTTTCATCACAATTATAACAGAGGCCTTTGAGTTGAAGTTCATCCATTTCAGCCCTAGTCAATTTTTGGATTTTTAATGGGGCGGAGGGAGTAGTGGGGTTTACTAGTGTAGGGCGCGGGATAAAGGAAGGCTTACAGTTTTGAGAGGAAAAAATTTGTTGTTCTTCTTTAGCTTTTTTGGTAGCCTCCACCTAAGTCGTAGGTTGAGACATGAGGACAAGGGCCCGAATCTCCTCCTTGAGGCCACTGATAAAACACTCTCGAAAGAAAGCATCATTCATGCCCTCTGTTCGAAAAACTAGACGCTCAAATGCAGCTATGAAGTCTTCGACTATGCCTGATTGCTTCAATTTTGTCAAATGAACCAAATGGTTGGTGTCAGTGTCAAAGTGTTCATAAAGCTCAGCAACAAATTGGGTTCAAGCAATATACCCTTGACGGGAAGTTTTTCTCCATTGCCACCATTGCCAGCTTTCTTGATCTAGATGGAGAACACCATACCAGAGTTTGGCCAAGTCATTTGTAATGTTGTAGAGAGAGAAATAGTGTTCCATTTGTGTGACCCAACCAGTGGGGTTTGAGCCATCAAATTTGGTTACATCCACCCGCGGAAGGCGTATGTCCCTTTGAAAGTGATGGGGTTGAAAGGAATGGGAAGAAGTTTCAACTTCAGTCTTTTTATGTGCCTTAGGAAAAGAGTCATCGGTAGAGAGCTTGAGTTTGGTGCAGAGTGATGCAAAGACAGATTCCAGCTGGGTGGTTAGTTCGTGTTTGACTTCCGCCATTGCGGACTGCACGGCTACATTTACGGATGCATTCATGGAGGCATCACAGGAGGCAATAGTAGCATTGAGTTGTTGCACTTTTTGTTGGGTCTCAAGTAAACCAGATTGCAGGGTGTTGAAGCAAGACTCTAGTTCTTGGTTACAGGTATGGGCCATTATGATGGGTGAACTGAAAAGGGAGCAGGTGGGGTTAGATGCGTGTCAATAGATCTCGACGGTTTAATTTGTTTATGTTGTTTTTTATGTTCCCCAAGGCTTAGGTATTCAAGGGTTCTACAGACAAGGGTTTTCCCTGTGCTATAGCTCTCTGATATACGTGCGGGTTCCAACAGTAGTACTCGGCCCAATATATCAGGGCACTAACTAAGGAGGATAGACCATACCCTTAGCCATACTACCTGACTACCCAGGTACTAGAGAGTATCTTCCCGAGTGCTTTTCTCGGTGACACTATAGCAGTCCGACGACCGATAGGTTTATCTAAAGTGGGCTTCAAGAAATCTAGGTCGATCCGTACACAGGTGATGTCTAATGCGCTACCACTCGAAGGGGTACCAACAAGGGTTACAAGGGTGGCCAACAGATGTGCGCTTAAGAACCACTTGTATTTCCTACGTGTATGAATCCCTCAACCGTCGGTTTATGCGCATAACAACAGATCTCTTTGGCTTAAAGACACTGTAATACGTCTCTACCCTAAAACAAATACCCACAATTTCTGCCAAGGAAAGTGCTTTGATACCACTTGCAAGATACCAGATATATAAAATATACAGAACATAAATAAAATGCTAGAAATGGCAGAATAACAGTAAAATATCCAACATAATCTTCACAATACATAGAAATGATATACGAAATAGCAATAGAAAAACACTTTGATTCAGAAAGCAATGTTCACAGGCCTCTTCGAGGGGGAAACCTCTAGTCGAGCAACGCTCTATTACAATAATCTCCAAGCTAGAGTTTTCATACCCTCGACCCTTATTTATACTAAATATGTCTATTAAGAGAAGCATCTAGAGGAATATCCTTCTAGAAGAGGAAGCTTCTATTAGGTATTCTTACATCCACCTTATTCTATTTTATTGAAAGGTCTTATTAATATTGACCTTTATTACATCTGAATACATTGATCTACCTATGTGCGGGTTAGGACCTTAACACAAATGGCCAAAAATCACATTTCTGAATGCACTATTTCATTTATCCAATGCAAAATATTTAGACTAGTTCCTTTAAAATTCGATGAATGGGGTCTTTAAAGAACAAGTTAGATAAATAATATCCCTAGGGGTGTAAATTATCTTACTCCCTAGGGTATGCTAGCCAACATAGGGTAAATATAGGAGGGTGTACACACTTGTAATTATACTATAAACCCTTCTTTAAGAATGACTTATAACTTTAACAAAAATATGAAGCATTAATGGAGGGTGCATCCAAACATACTCCAAAAATAACCAACAATGAAAAAGAAAGAACTGCTTTATGGATATTTTTCCTTACCAATTCCAAGCAAAGAGAAGTCAAAACCCTAGCTCACCATGAAAATCATTATCCAATAGAAAAGAGTAAGCCTTAAAGAGGTGTGCATCACTTCTTCTCATCCATCCACTAAACTATAACACCAAAAAAAAATTGCACAAGAGAAAACCACCATAATTCCCAAGAATAGCAAAAATTTCAGCCAAATACTTCTCACAATGGGAGAGTTATGTTATGAAATGAGATTCACATGATCTCTATTTATACTAAAACTCTAAAACATAGTTTGTCCACATTCAAAGGGTAAAACATGACATAATGGTTCAAAAACCCTTATCTTTCCCCTTAAACCAAAATATAATATTTAATTTTCACTTTTTTCACACTAGAAACCTTAAAACAAGATGATGTCACACCTTTAGGGGACGTTTTGGCACTTGGAGCAAGTCATTTGAGTTGGGGAAGCATGGCTAGGCATCCAAATTCCACTTGTCATTCATTCAAGTCCCTTATTCATGTTTCAACACCTTCTTCCTTCAAAATTTGTCGTGTGTCAATGATAAATACCTCCATCACCACCAAACCCTATCCCTAGGTGACGTCAAGCCTCAAGAAGTGATGTTTTTCCCCTCCTAGGAAAATTGTTTGGCATGTGAGGGCTAGGTTATATCTTCCAAGGTGTCTTCTAGGCCTCCAAAGGCAAGTCATCATGATCTGACATGTGGGCCCTTGGAATCCAACCTATGGGCTTCAAGCCCCATGAAATCCCAAGTTAGCCTTCTTCCTCTAAAACTATCCACCAAATAAGGTCTTACAAAACAGATGGGTACACCCTCCAAATATCTCAAGTCAAAATAGTATGGCAAGTGAATACCACATCTAATAAACAAGGCATCTAAAATTTTTCATCAAAACTACCTCATCAATTTAAACAAATGATCAAAAGACCCTATACAATTGACCAAGTTTAGGTACGGGAGGGGTGTCATAACATTCCTATTGGGTAAACCAAAACCTTCAAGTAGGGGATTCTCCCAAGTGTTCCCCTTGAAGTTCATGTAGTGGATGATGAGGTGGATAAGGGTTTAGACTTCATAGATCAATGGGTTTCATGACATGCAAGGGCTCATATTGTCTCATCTATGGGCGCCTTTGCAGAGGGTGTGTTGCACCTTCATTTTCAATGCATCCTTTTTCCAAGCCCATTCATCGCCTTAATTATGTTAGGATGTTTCTAGGTTGAAACCAAGGTGGGGATTCTACCTAAGAAATAAAAATTGTGCCCATCTTGACTTTACCTTGGTCACATCATGCTTCCTCAAGTTGGGAACAAAAGTAGGGATTCTACCAAAAAATTAAAAATAGTGCCCAGACATGCCCCTCGCTGATTGGAATGTATTATTAGTTATTCCTTCATGGATCCCATAAATTTGTAAGAGAGAGGTTTCATTGTCCTCAGGATCCCTGGGTGAGCATATAGAAGGTTAATGTTTTGTCTTTCATATTTTTCTAGCTATAGGCCTCTGGGCCTTCAACCCCTTCTTCCCATGAGATTTGGTAAATTCCCTTCCTTGGTCACTAAATCCAAAGGGCCTAGAAGAGGGAAATGTGATGGGAATGAAAATGAGTGGAAAGTGATAATTATGGTCAGTAACGGTACAGTGACCCCTAAAGGGACCCCTAATTACACCCCTTCCCCAAAATTTGGCCACTTACTAGGAAATCGATGACACTCGCCAAGGTGAAACAAGGTCAAAAGCATAATGTCGAAGAAGGAGTTATATAATCAAAAACAGCTTCAATACAACATTCTTAAATACCTCAAATATTAGGGTGATTACCTACTACAATACTAGACTTATTCTGCATGGATAAAGACCCATGTTCCTTCCATAAGCTATTTAGTGTGGTGGATGCAGTGATGATGAATCAAATTTTGGTGATAGAGCGGGCTTCCATATGTGTAATTGGACAGTTCTAGTCATGTGGTCTCTCGACACTCCATGTCTGCAACCTAAGGGCCTTGAGAAATCATCTCCTTAGTTATCCCACAAAATGGGGATAAAACCTCCCACATGCTTGTTTGATGGTGAAATATAATGTTCATCCCTCTTTCATGAGTACTACTCAGATGTATTTACTTGAGGCATCACATTTCAAGAGAAACATCTTAATGAAATTGGCTATAGCGAGTACTAGGGTTGTACACGTAGCATTATTTGAGTCTTAGAAAGCTCATTAGGCATCACCATTCCAAATGAGAGAATTTTGTTAATAAAGTTTATGATAGGAGATATAATATTACCATAATTTCTTACAAACTTTATATCGTAACCAACAAGACAAAGAAAAATTATTAAAATTTTAACAATTTTGGGGTAAGGTTGGTCCTTCATTGCTTCAATTTTCTTCAGATCCACATGAACACCATCAATATGGACCAAACATTCTAGTTCAAAGACACCAAAGGAACATTTGTACCTCTTGCGAAATATTTTATAATTGACAAGTAATTGTAAGACTTGATCCATATGGGTGACATGGGCTTGCCATGTTTTATTGTAGATCAAGATGTCATAAAAAAAGACAAGGAAAAAATGACACATAAAGGGTTGACCTATTGTGTTAATGAGAATTTGAAAGGTGGAAGGTGCATTGAAAAGGAAAAACGACATCACTAAGAAATCATACTCGCCTTCATGATTTTTGAAAAGTAGTTTTATGAACATCTACCTCCTTCATGTAAATTTGGTGATAGCCCAATCTTATATAGAGATTGGTGAAGAATATAACACCCTTGAGCTCGTCCAAAAATGTCAACAAAGACTGGAATGGGAAACTTATTATTGAAGGTGTTTTCTCATTCACACTTTTGTGTGTCTTTCTTAACATTGGGGGGTTGAAAACCTAGGGTTCGTTCACAGTTCACCAATAAAAACCCAAAGGCATCGACATATCAATCCTTAGCCAAAGACTGAAGAAGGTCTCACTTGAGACGTCATGATGATCACAGAGATCATCTAGTCTTGTGTTGTTGATGATGAAAGACTAATTGCACAAAATCACATTTGGGTTGGCATTCATATAGTCCATCGAAAAAATAATTAACAACTAACAATATGCAACAACAACAGACAATTTCAATTGACACATGAGTAACACATTGTAATACCAAAATCATTGCATATGTATTATCTTCATTCCACCATCCCAAACATACAATAAGAAACTCCTTGAGGTGAACATAATTGATGTCTCGGATCCAACAACCTGGGTTACTTAGATGGAACATTATTTTTCCCTTCATGGTATTACTGATGGCTTGACCAAGCTTCATTACTACGTTATCTTCTTGGATTCAGAATGATGGAAATGGCATAAAAATGCACTCCAAGGGTATGTTTCTTGAAAACAATTTGTTTATGGGATGTATGAACGTTATGACAAAAATACCCACCATTTTGGTTGTTTGACTAAGTTGAAACAATTTAGAACAATAGAATATTTTATCACTTCCTTTGAGCACTTGGATTTATAAATAGAGGGTATGACCAATGCCTTCTTCCGAGAATGGTTTATCAGTGGCCTCAAGGATGAAATCTGAGCCAATATCCTCATGGATTTCCCCCAAACTTGGTTGGAAGATACTAAATGCATTAAGGAGGCATAGCAGGTCATATTTTCCCAAAACAAAAATATTCACTTTTATTTCATGCCCTCGGTGCCCACTCCTACCCCTCTGGCCACTCCTCTCATGGTCTAAAAATTAACATGGGAAGAAATGGTTGAACACCAACTCAAGGGTCTTTGCTATAACTATGATGATAAATACTTTCGTAGGAACAAGTGTAAAGAATAGAAAATATTTATGGCCATTTCAGAGGATGTTTATGATGAAGGTTTTGAGGTTTCACTTGATGAAACACTACCCCAAAAATATGATCTTACACTTCCCTCTAATCCTCCCCAAAACTTTGATTTTTTCGAATGCTCTCACTGGATTTTCTACTCCCCAAACCCTCAAATTGATTGGTTACATTAAGCATAGGAAATACATCATCTTATTGTTGCACATATGTTTTAATAGATGTTAAAGTGATCATAGAAGTGCATGCAATCACAAACAATATGGCACAAATTATGATGTGCAGTTTACGAGGAAGTCATGAAAGGAGGAAAACATAAGTGAACAGAAGGATCAAAGGACGAAATGATGAATGGTCAGAATAAGATCGCATATATGATCGGCCAATGAATAAATTCTTGGATATAAAAAATAATTGTAGCAGGATCGACAAGGGAATGACCCACGATGCAGTTCAAAAGTGAAGTATGAAGGAGAAAAATGAAACACGGTAGATTGTGATAGATTTCATTGTTCATGATTGTGAAGTGGAGCAACAAATGTTGGTGCTGCAACACAATGACATATGTGCAATGATTGTAGGGTGCCTTGAGATAGTGCAACAAACAATGTAGTGGAGTATAACAAAACAAATTCGGTCTCTTGTCAATGCGACAAAATAAAATCTACAGGGTGCCTTGGGCTAGTGCAATGAATGACGTAGTGGACTGCGATGAAATAAGTAGAAGTTCAGTAGTCAAGTAAGCGAGTGACCAGGGGTGTGGTCATAGTCTGGTGGGGCGACTGGGTGAGTGCACTATAGGGAAAGTGCGACAAGTTGAATACTTGTAACTTGAATTTTTCACTCCTATTTTATCTGCACATTGGGCGCTCTGTAAACGAAAATGTAAATGGTTGCATCAATTTTGATAAGATGAAATATTTGGTTCATTTGATTTAGTCAAAGAATGTGTAGTCATAATTGAACAAGAAATATTCTTAATTTAGACATAAGTATGTCCACATATAAATAACTGAACTTTGATGTGGTCAAGATATGTCCACAATATAACTGTTAAGCATCCACATACTTAATTTAGACATACGTATGCCCACATATAACTAACTGAATTTGATCTGGTCAAGCTATGTCCACAATATAATTGTTATGCATCCACATATAGTTAGTTGAAATGAGGAAACAATATTATAAATAGGTATGTTCCCTGATCGAGTATAGCATTGATGCATAGAGAGGAAAAAGGTTATGTAATTGTTCAAAGTAACTAAACTAGAGATATATCATATTTGTTTTTAATAAAAAATAATAGTCTTGTGAAAGGTTTGGTTATGCAAGGATTTTTTCATTAGATAAAATTGAATACAGGGAGGAAGGGTGGTGCAGGGGAGAGGGCTAGTGTCCTCATTCTACAGGTTGGTTCCTGAGAGGATTGGTGTCCTCATCATTTGTAATAGGTTGGTTCTTGAGAGGATTGGTGTCGTCATCATTTGTAATAGGTTGGTTCCTAAGGATTGGTGTCCTCATTATTTTCAACATGTGGGTGTCTGTCAAGATGAAATATTATAAATTGTAAGTTGGTGTTGGTAGAATAACATAAAGGAAATGTTCTAGTTTTCTCCTGCATTGGATTTGCACGTAAAAATTTTGGTGTATTGTTTTTTCTATGTTATTTTGATTTCTGTATGTATTTGTGATTAAGTAATCACTTCAAAATAATATCAATCATTTAAAGGAAATAAAATTGGAAAATTTATGTAATACGGATTCAACACCCCCCCCCCCCCCNCTCTCCCAGTATTACTATGAGTCTCAACATTTGGAATCAAAGAACAAGTTCCTTCAATAACAACCTAACAGTTGGAAGGAACATCACACAAAAATTTCAGCAAGTCAAGGTTCCTCTTCTTCTTCAACTAGACTTTCTCTATTCAATGGAACAAATTTTTCTTTTTGGAAAATCAGAATGAAGACCTACTTGATGTCTCTTGGTATGGAAGTGTGGTAGATGGTTATAAAATCCTAGCAACTCTTCCAACTAATGAAGATGGTAAGAAAAATTACTATAGTAATGGTGCAATATCTATGAATTCTATCCAAAGTGGGCTTGCAGAAACAAAATTTATTAAAGTAATGCAGTTGGAATCCAGAAAGGAAATATGGGAAAAACTAGTAAACAATTATGAAGGAGACGAGAAAGTAAAGTTGGCCAAACTTCAAGCTCAAAGAATGGAATTTGAAAGTCTAAGGATGAGAAAAGATGAAAATATTGTGGGTTTCTTTCTCAGAGTAGATGAGACTGTGAACATTATGAAGGGGATATGCGAGAAGATTGAAGAATCTATTGTGGTTTAGAAGTTACTGGGATCTCTTCCCTCAATACTTGATGAAAATGTTTATACTATATAAGAAGTGCATGAACTAGATAAATTGATTATGGATAGGCTCCATGGAATATTGACTGGTTATGACATCAATGTTGATTTTTCTATATGAGATAATATTGTATATTCAATATATTATTACAATGATGATGTTTCATATATAGAGAAAATATGGTGACCATCCTTGAAAGGATGCATCCCTTGGATAATCAATAATTATTTATTATTTTTTTTTATACAAAAACTGAAAAATTTATATATATATATAAAAAGGCATGACCGAGGTCGCATATTACAAAGGAGGGTATTGGTGGAGGAGATACCAGCTGCAAAATTTCCAAAAAAGGCTTACAAATTTGTGTCTAGCACTAATACTACTTCAATGAAAGCAAATCTTTCCTTTTCTATTCTACAACTATATTGTGAAATATTTATTTATTCCATTTTTACAAAATTTTGGAGTGCCCTACTAAACTTGTTTAAACTCTATCTTCTTTTGGAGGGCGCTCTAGTGCTAAATTCATACCAGGAAGCTTAGGTTCTGCTCTACTTCCTATTTCCTCATTTTGGTTGTGTCGGTGAGTTTGGTGGCCTGGTTTCTAGCTTTGCTTCCATGTTCTCCCCTTGGCATCTGAGAAACTTGACTCCATATTGTAATTGATTTACTAATGTGTGGTGTTGAGCAAGAGTGTCTAGTGTGAAAGTGGTTGTGGATATGTGAGAATCAAGGCAGAGTGCCAACTTCTCAATGGTGGAGAAATCATATTCCACTAGTTCTTCCTCCGATCATTCACGAGAAGAACGTTGGGCCATTTTTCAATTAGACTGACTATGATTATTGTAAAATTACCTTCACTCCAATCATTGGTGTTGGATTTGACATTGCCTTTGTCTACACTACCTCTGGTGTTGCCTCTATCGATGGTGCATCTTTTGATGCTTTCTCTAACAAAGATGCCCCTGGTGTTATCTCTAGTGATGCCTTTATCTACGCTACTTCCTGTGAGGTCGATGGTCATGACTTTATCTTGTGTTATCCCTTAGATGTTGGAGTAATGGCATATTCCTAAATTGCTTTAGCAATTTAACTCCTCTTCCCCTATGAAATTCCAAACTACAGAGATCTGGTGTGGTTGGTTGCGACAATGAATCGAGATCTTACCTTCCAATTTACCTCCTCTACCTATGTCTGTGCTGCATGAATGTCATGCAATATAAATATTTGAGTGTCCTTCAAGAATTGGATCAGCATGTACTGCCTACATACCCTTTCCCTAATTCATTACTGATTTCCCTTCAAATGCCTTCACCTCAAGTGAAGTTATGGTAGAGGTGATGTTGCAGGATACTCAACGAGCATGGAGAGACGAGTACAATGAGTTCCCACATAGGAGGAATACAAAGCGGCCATAGATATCCATTTTTCCATCCTATTGTGTGTAGGTTCCCACTGGCCATATGTTATGGGAGTACAAATCCTCCCCGAGCATGACGCTTGGCTTACAACACACTGCAGCCAGTTGTAGTGCCGCATGGAGATAGGCACCAAGTGGAGTGACGAAAATAGGGGGTTGAGTTATTAGGGGGGGAGGGGGATAAGAAAAGGTGCCTATCCAAAATTTCCATATGACTTGGGGCCTTTCCAATTGCTAAATTCTCTTATTCATTCGCTTATGTATTGTTAGCGTGTGGGACATGGTAGAAGGAGGAATGGAATGAGGACAGGATTGTTCTAATCCTTTCAATGATTATTTTCATCTTTGATTTCTCTTGGCATGTCCCTTTAACGAAGTGTTGAATTATATTTTTTGAGTCCCCTATTACAATAATGTTGTTGAGTTGTCGTTCCTAAGCTAGGAGTACTCCTTGATACATTGCATAAGCCTCTTCGATATTGTTAGTGGTTACACTCAGGTTCCAGGAGTAGCATAGGAGTATTTTTCCACTAGGGAGGTACAAAACCCCTCCTACACCTGTCTCCCATGGGTTTCCTTTTGATGCACCATCGAAACAGAGGACATGACTATCTTGAGAAATTAGCCAATTGTTGAAGTCTTGCTAAGAATAATGAAGTTGCCAGTATGGTTGTTTTGGCAAATCTAAGGGGGGGAATGGTGGGTACATTTATTTTCGCCAGCCATTGCTCTTCTTCTTTGGTCAAATGGAAACCTTCTCCTAATTTTATATTTCAAGATGAGAGGTACTCACCTTGTTGGTTGATCACATGGGCTGCAACTATGGGAGGGCAAACTAGCTTCTCCTTGAAACTGATTTTGTTTCTTTCCAGCCAGATTTGCCATCTCACATATTTTATCAAGGCCTTCCAAACATGACTAAAGATTGGATTTTTAGTGAGGTATCCTTTATAATATTTACTCCATTTTTCGATTAGACTTATACAACTTTTCGGCCAAAACATTTTGCAAGTTAGCTCTGAGTAGACAATGTGCATACTTGTTTGGTGAAAGTGAACTTGAGGAAAATATGATCAGTGTTTTCTAAATCTTGTCTATAGAGGGAACATCTGAAGGGTCCCATAAATCCTCTTTTGAGCAGATTTTCCCCTGTTAGGAGATTGTTGTAAGATAATTTCCAACCAAAAGTATTAATCTTGGGTAAACCATTTGGATTCCAAATTTCTTTCCATATTGTTGATTTTTATGAGAGATCTTTATCATGGAGGAGATTTTTATATCCCATCCTTACACAGTATCATGCCTCTCCCCATTCCCTACTATCATTTTGATTAATATGAACTGGGGTTGATCCATTTACAATCAAGAGGAATTGATGGGACTCGCTGAGCAGGAAAGGGGGGACCTCTCCCAAGTTCCATTTTTTCCAAGTGTCATTGCTCTTTCACTCAGAGATATCAAAGATAGTGATTTTCCCCTTGGAATATATCCAAATTCTAAAGGAGTCTAGAGAGGAGATACAAGACAATTTTCCCCTATATGAGAAATGGTCTTCCCATATTTTGATTTATTTACCATTCCCTGGGATCCATATGAGATGATTTTGAATGAGCAACATAGAGGTGCGGATGAGCTTCCAAATAGGGGAGCCTATTTGATTTAGTGTGGTTGTTTCCAGACACCTATTTCTATTTTTTGACAAGGATTTGTAGCAGATTGCCTTTTCCCACCATTCTTTATCTCTAATGATTAAGTGCCAAATTAATTCCCTCCCTAGAGCTATGCTGATATTTTATGGATCTCGGATCCCCTGTCCCCTGTTTTATCTTGGGGCACAAACAGTAGACCAATTGACCATGTGGATGTTTTTCCCATTATATTTTCCCCCTTGCCAAATAAATTTTCTGATTAGTTTGTCCATTTCCTTTTTTATTCCCATTGGAGCGTGGAGGGTTGAGAACTTAAAAATTGGAAACGAGGAAAACACTGACTTTATTAAGACCACCTTTCCAGCTGGATTCATCCATATTTCTCCCCAGACTTCAAATTGATCCTTGAGATTTTGAAGAATTACTTTCCATGCTTTCCCAAGTAGGTCCTTTATACTGATAGTACTTGAAATACCTCTAATCTATAGAAAAGGAGAATTGTAGAATATTTGCAATTCTAAACATTATACTTTCTTTCATGTTCCAGGCATAAATTTGGATTTTGTGATTGAATGAAACACCCCAAAGTTGCTTCATACTCATCGAGAACCCATTTGAATCTGCTAGACATAGTTTGAGAGGCTCCTCCTAGCAAACAAGTGTCATCAACAAACTAAGAATTGTTTATTCTTCTGACTCCCTTTAATATTTTCAGCCACATGATGTTTCCAATGGCTCTTTCATGCTCCAGTCTTATGTTCATCATTTCTGCCATAATAACATACAAAATTGGAGAAAGTGTACAACCCTGTCGTAGTCCTGTTCTGACTTGGAAGAAAGGTGTTGGGTGCACATTTATCAGGGGGTCGAGATGCATTCCCCAATCCCCAAGATGAAGGAGTGATTGAAACCAAATATCTTTAAGACTTCAAAGAGAAAGTCATGCTTTACCCGGTCAAAGGAATTTTCCATATCTATTTTGAATATCATCCATTTTTCCTTGTTAGTGACACTAGTGTGGATTTCCTCCTTCACTAGGATTATATTGTCCCAAATTTATCTTTTCATCACAAAGCCCCCCTGATTGGAAATAATGAGTCATGTAAGAAAATTTTTTAACCTATTTGCTATGATTTTTGTAAGATTTTGTAAGAGACGTTACAAAGAGAGATTGGGCGAAAGTGGTCAAAGGAGCTAGCATTTTTTTCCTTAGGAATCAAGGCTAGAAAGGAGGTGTTGGTTTCTCCTCCTAATTTGCAGGTTTTTTGGACATATTTTATCATATGGAGTAGGTATTTTTTTATTATTTCCCAACGCTTCCTGTAAAAATGTAATGTGAAACCATCCGGCCTACTTTGACTTCCATCTATGTGACCACCTTGTTTAACTCTTTGTTATCTTATTCCTTTATCGTTTGTGGGATGTGCTCTATAAATTGTAAACTCTGCTCTTTATTGTCTTCACCTTCCTGAGTGTAAATTTTTCCAAAGTGGGAGGAAGCTTCCTTTTTAATCTCCTCAAAGGAATTGATTCTCATTCCTGAAGCTATTTTTACATCCTTCATTGTCTTTCTCTGTTATCTAGATTTGGCCTACTTATGAAAGAATGAGGTATTTTTGTCCCCTGCTTGAATCCACAAGGACATAGATTTGATTCTCCACTCCTTTTCTTCATTGTGGAGTTCTCTCATATAATTTTGAAAATTCTCTTTCTCCTGTACTAAATGTTTGTTATAAATTATATTTGAATCCATTTCTTCTTGACTATCTTCTAGCTTCTTTTTGTGCCTTTCAATTTCGTATCTTGTATTGTGGGAAGAGGTTTTGACCCACTCATTGATTGCTTGCTTGTCCTTTTGATTTTTTTTTCTCATATATAAACTGGGATTCCATCGACCTAGATTGACCAGACCAAGCTGATTAGAGGGAGGAAGTCTAGGGAGTCCATCCAAATGGGATTGAATTTGAATGGAATGGGTCCCAATTTTTATGCTTTGCTGAAGGAGAGGGCTATTGGGCAGTGGTATGAGATTCCCCAAGGAAAAATTTGGGATGAAATGTTGAGAGGGAGAAGGAGGTGAGGGATATGGATGAGAAAGTGGTCTAATATTGTTGCAATGTGTCCCACCCCTAGTCTTTTATTACTCCAAGTGTATTTCCCTTTAGAGGTTTGAACATCAAACAAATCCATTTTTGAGATCAGATCTTCCAGGTGTTCCCTGAACGGGTCCCTTACTATAGAGCCTCACTTTTTGCCCCCTTGGTGCAGAGTTGTGTTGAAGTCTCCTATTATAATGCAGTTGTTTTTTGCTTTGATCTCTTTGATTTTCATTAGGGATTCCCATCATTCTATTTTTTCCCAATAGTTATTAGGAATGTAAACATTACAGATAGGCTAACTGATACATGATTGTAGATGTTTGATATGCACCAACGACCAGTGTGAGTATTCTACTTTTTTATCTTCTCTAAAAATTTGAGTATTCCAGACTGCACAAATCCCTCCTGATGCTCCTCTAACATTTAGATATGTTCCACTGCTTGATTTCCATATTTGTTTCATTTCTCGCAAGGCCTCAGATGCCAACATTTTAGTCTCCTAAATTAGGAGGATGTGGGGTCTCTCTATTTTGATTATATTTCCCATTGATTCTTATTTTTCCCTTTGTCTCAATCCTCTACAATTTTGGGAGACTACCTTCATTATTTACTGGCATGTTTTATTTCCCCCCCTTTCATGTGCTGAGACTCTCCTTTGTTGTTGGAGCTTTTCCACTCTTCCCATATTTTTGAGGACTTCTTCCAGCATTGGTTGGGTTCCTATTTCTTTGTCCTGATTTGTATCTTTTTTCCTTCTATTTTTGTTTTTTTTCCTTCTTTCATTGATATGGAACTCTTTCAGAGTTCCATATCTAGTTCCTCCCTTGATTCCTCCTGACTTTCATCCTCCAGCACATGGGGAGGGTCCAAGAGATGAGGGGAATAAGGCTCAACATGAGGTGAAAGAGGGTCTGGATCTGGATTTTGTTGACTCGGAATTTCTTCTCTGACTTCTTTTGAGTTGACCATTTCTACCTCTAGGTTCTCAAGAGGGCCATACCTATTTTTGTTTCTTTCTGGTTCATTATTGGTTTTTATCGTTGATTTCCCCTTGATTGGTGAGGAGGTCCTGGTGTTGGTTTTCCTTTCATATTGTTGGGCTCCTAATTTATTTGTCACTTTCTTTCATTTGGATTATTGCCATTTCTCTGGTGATTTTCTTTTGGGGTTATCTTGTGTTGACTTGGGACATTTTTTGGTGAAATGTCCATACTCATGATAGGATTTTCAATTGAATGGGAGTTTCTCGTACTCTACTATTTGAATGTATGACCACCCATATAAGGTTAGTTGAACTGCTTCTGGAAGTCCTTATTTCCATATCTACTTCAACATAGAGACGTTCACATGATTGTATTCCATCTCATGGTTCGACCCGATTGATGAACCTTCCTAGTGCGTTTCCAATGTTCTCTATGGTTTCATCATTCCAAAAATGGAGAGGCGGAAAGGGTAGCCTGACCCAAAATGGGACAGCTGAGGGGATATCATTTTCAGGGATGAATTTTGGATTCCATTGATTTAGGTACATTCCTCTGGTGCCCATGAAGTATGGTCCATTTCTAAAAATCAAGTCTCTATTGGATTTATTTTCAAAGAGGAAGACATAGAATCCCTTACCACAAAAGGTTGTTGAAAGCTACCATTTTATCATTTTCTTCTAGTTTTTCTCCAACCATTGTGCCATTTATCTTGGGGAGGGCCAGATTACCATAAATTTTCTAATCAACCCATTTGTTGTCAGCCTCAGGGCGAATGGTCAAGAGGAGGGGGAATGAACATAGACCTTAGATATCTCATCAAGATTTTTAACGAACCACGACTAGCGGTTTCCTTTTGTTGATTTTTTGTACGAAGAGAGAAGTGCCTGGAATGTAGCAAGGTCCGGAGGTCGGGGATGTTGTGGAGGATCCATATCCCCCAATCCATAAGCCATGGAAGGGGGCGACTGGCAGTTGAAACCCTAAATTCAGATTCGAGGCTTCAATCAGTTCGTTCAAAAGAAAATACTAATTTCAAGTTTGGGATTAAACACATCCATACTATTTATTATTACAATTACTTATTATTTATATTATTTAATAATCGATTATTAATCTAGGAGAAAGTCTTCTCAGTGTTTTCCAAACATCAACACTCCCTATCAATGAGGGAGACATTATGCATCATGCTAATCTTGTCTCTAAAGTATCATGATAATCTTGTCTCTAAAGTATACAAACGTTTCCCTATACTCATGACACATGTCTATCAGTCCTTGGAGATGTCTCTCTCCCACCCGAATCAAGGGGAAAAACCCCTTGCGGCTCTCCCTATGGGTCAACTGATTCTCTCTAAGATAAGGCTCACTCTAGGTCTAATGTGATAGCATATAACATCTTGAGTCTTTATCATTCCTTGTCAAATCACCATGACTAGGAAAAATACCACACCTATGTCATTCACCATAGGTACACCCCTATGAGTGAATTCCATCATGATGCTAACTGACATGTGGAAAGCACCTCAAGCACCTCAAGTCCATATTATTACTTGTCATGATCAAGGAAGGACTACACCTAGGCCCATTTACCATAAGTACACCTTTGTGACAAATGTATCCTATCTCCCTTTGTTTGCATCCCAATCTAGGAGAATTTACACCCGATGTTGAAACATCAACACTCCCTCTTAGTTAGGGAGGTATCTTTCCATAGTAGTACACAACTACTATCTAGTGGTACACAACCACTGCCAGTAGCACACAACTATTGTCTAGTGACACACGATTACTTCCAATGGTACACAACCACTATAGTAGTAAACAACTATTTTCCAGAGACACACAGTCTCCACCTATGGTACACAACCACCATAGTATAAAAAGGTTTGTCACACATGGCACTACCATGTGGACTTCTAGAGGATACTCCCTCTAGAAACACTAGGGTCAACTCCCCATAGTGTGTGATGTCAAGTTCAAGTCCCTTGACATGTCCTCATGTTCTGTCCACAAGGGATGTGTCCTCATGTGATCTCCACAAGGCACATTGTGATATAATCCCAAACCCGCTTCTCCCTTCTAGGATAAGTTTCCTCATATATCAACTCAACTTAGTCACAAAGGATTACAATATCGATAACGTATGTCACACATGGCACTCCCATGTGGACTTCTAGAAGCTACTCCCTCTAGAAACAATAGGGTCAACTCCCCATAGTGTATGACGTCAAGTTCAACTCCCTTGACATGTTCTCATGTCCTCTTCACAAGGGACTTTGGGCTGTGATCCCAAAACCACTTATCCCTTCTCGAATAATTGTCCTCACAGATCAACTCAACTCATTCAAAGAGGAGTACGATCTGGAGAATGTCTCAGGAATATGAAAACATTAACACTCCCTCTCAATGAGGGAGGCATTCTTTTCTATGCCAATTCTATCACGGATGTACACAAAATTTGTCCTAGTAAGGGGTTTGGTAAGAACATCAACAACCTACTCATCCGTAGGAAGGTATTGCACCAATACTACCTTTCTCTACACAATGTCCAACTTTGCCTCACAGGTATCTCAACAAATGCTTCACAACAATCTAGTGTGTTTGTCTCTACTGACTCATAAATTGACTAAGTGCACTCACTGCATAGCAAGTATCTAGTCTAGTTTTAACCAGATACATCGATGATCCAATCTGTTTTGTGTATAGAGTCAGATCAATATTGTCAGAATTAGAAGAATACACATCTAGTTTCTTCATATTTGTCACTATTGGTGTAGCCATGGGATTACAGTTTAGCATCCCAAACTTCTTCAATATATCAATTGTGTACTTTCCTTGACATAGAAAGATCTCATCAGTTTTCTGCCACACCTCTAGTCATAAGAAGTAGTGCATCATACCAAGGTCCTTCATCTCAAAATTAGAGGCCAACACATACTTCCATTCAAAAATAAGGCTCTTTGTACCGATGAGGAATAAATAATCAACATGGAGGACCAAATTCAAGGACTCACCATTAACAGTATTGTAGTACAGGTTGGGATCAACAACAGTTTTTTTGAATCCAAAACTCATCAGGTGTCCACAAATCCTCACATACCAAAGTCGAGGTGCCTTCTTGAGTCCATACAGGGACTTCTTCAACCTACACACATGAGAATCCTTCTCATGTATCATGAAACCATATGGCTACTCGATGTATACTTATTCTTCAATCTCTTCATTGAGGAAGGTTGTCTTCACATCCATATGATATAGTATCCAACCCATGGATGTTGCAAGGGAAGTAATCATCTCATTAGAAGTGTATGAAGCAATAGGAGAAAACTTATCCTCATAATCTATTCCCTCCACTTGAGATAATCCTATAGAAATAATTTTGTCTTTGTACTTCTTGATGCTCTCGTCAGTTGTGCATTTGATCTTATAGATCCACTAGGAAGTCACTACATACTTCCCCTCAGGTCTCTGAAAAATATCCCACACATCATTCTTCATGATGTACTGATACTCCTCCATCATGGCATCTCTCCATACTGGCTGAATAAATGCCTCCTCATAATAGGAAGGCTCAGAATCAATGATATGGCTCATAGTTATAGCATATGAAAAATATTTGATGATCCCATGTATGTCTCTTATGACCTTTCAAAATATCTCTAGGAACATAAATTAGAGATACATGATCAACGAGATTAATTGGATCAATAGGATCAATTGTCTCCCTCTAAACTATTGGAGGGTGAGGGGGAGAAGGAACCATCTCTTCCTGTCTCTCACTATCAATCTCCATGTGAGATCCTCTAGATCTCCTGAAGGCTACCTCCTCCTCAAAGGTAACATCTCTTCTCACCTCAATCTTTCTCTAACCAGGGATGTAAATCTGGTATGCCTTTGAAGACTCATTGTACCCCAAACATGTACCATTTCTGCCTGAAGGGTCTAGCTTGGTCATTTTCTCCTTGGGTATATCATCCAAGTTATTTTCGGCACAAAATGAGAGCAGACATATAATAAATCAATGTACATAGATATCTCGGATATCCAATAATATAACAAAAATGTATCAAAGATGCAACCATAAACATAGAGAGGCAATAATACACGATTTTCTATTAATGAGCGAAAATGTACAAAGACTGTAAAAATACGGAGTGAAAGACTTGCTAGAATGGTGACAACTTATCTTTGAGAAGAGATGTGTCTGCTACTCGCATTCGTAAGAAAATGATTTTACAATGAGGCTCCAAATTCCTTTTTATCATAAAGAACATACAAAACCCTAACCGTGGAAGATAAAAAGCCAACAATTTTGTGGACTCAGTTTTGGGTAGTTTGGTGTATCAACTTCTCGGGGGTGTAACTTTGGCATACGATCTTCGTTTGGGGTGCACGATAGATAATTGGAAAGGTATCATCAAGGAGATTAATTTTGAGGGATAAATAAGAGCCTTTGAATATAATTGAGAATCTCTATCCTGAAAAACATTCATTTAGGCCATCAAAATGGCCCCGGGAGTTAAAACTGCTAAAAATAGTAAATTACCAAAATTGCCAGAAAATTGTTTTGAGCCAGTTGGAAAAGGTGGGTGGCCACCAATATCCACCTAGAAAAATACTCCCTCCTTAGGAAGAAATGGTCTCCATTGAGTTGAGTTCCCAAGGGAGAGGGAAAAGCATTTGTTGAATATGCATCTTGATCAGTTGCTTGTCTTGTTGCAGAAGTTGTCTTGCTTAGCTTGTTGAAGGTTGTCACGAACCTGTGGCTGAAAGGGTTGGACCTTTTTAACCAATCTAGCTACATAATATTCCTGTGTGAAAAAGGAATATTTACACTTTTTTGCAATCTTTTCGACCTTATTTTGTTGGATAGAAGATGCTTGGGCCGAGGCTGCAGTGGTTGCGGTATCCTTCTATTCACTTTTTGAACAGATTGTGAAGAAGATGAATTTTTTAGTATGAGATACTACCTTGTGGAATTTTTTATGTGGGAAAATAGTTGGAACTACCTATGGTATCCTATAGAGATCACCTCCCAGAGTAACAATGGCACTATGGGATTGAGACTCATAGAGAGCATGGTGCTTCCACATATATGGCTGGCCCAATAAAACATCATAGACATCCAATGGGGAAACATCACATAATACCTCATCCTTGAAGGTATATATGTCATATGAAAACTGACATTGTTGATTGACACAAAGATCTCATCCCTGGAAAAGCCACCTAATGTTGTATGGTTGTCGATGTGGTGTTGTTGACAATCCCAACTATTTGACGACCTATGCTGAGATGAGGTTCTTATGGATTTCACTATCAACAATAAAATGTAGCAGGGTCCCCTTTACCCACATATGTGAATGAAAACGGTGCTCCCCCTCTTCATTATCTATGAGTTCTTTTGGTTGAATTGTTGCAGTCGTGAAAATAGCAGTGGGGTCTGCATCGATGATCTATCTTCTATCAATATTTTCTAAATCAGATTCTAAATCAGGTTTCATCTCCTTGTCTTTGATCTCATCCACCAATGACTATTTTGAGTGACATTCAACGACATTGTCCCAGGGAATTTTGTGGAAATCACACCATTATCCGGTTTCCTTCTTAATATTTCCATGACCCTTCTTTTCATGTGTCTTGGAATGGTTTTCAAGATGTTCTTTGTTAGGGACGTCTTTATCATACTTTGGTTGTTGAGTATTTTTAGACCTGAAATCCCATTTTTTCTGGTGCTTAAACTTTTGCTTGATTTTAAAAATATATCGATAAGTAGAACCGAGTGATGAGATGTCCAGGAAATCCATTTCAGTTTGGATGTATCTGTGTAGAGCCCCACGGTATTTCAGAACCAAATGTCGTTCGGATTCTCTGATACCCAACTTGGTGCACAGGGTATGGAAGGTATTGGTGTACTCTGGAACTTCTTGGACCCTTTCTTTCCACAATGTGGTCCATCTCATGTATTGGCCATCATACTTGCCAATAGGGTAATATTGTTCCTTTATCGCATCCACAAAAAAATCCCAAGTGGGCTCGACCCCATATATTACAAAATCCTCTGTGAAAATTCCCCCCTAGTAAGTTTCCCACCAATGTTTTACATGAGGGAGAGCCTTAAGGAGTGCGAAGGTGATCTTTTCCCTATTGAAGAAATTATGAACAAAGAAATAACCTTCTAGCAAATTTAACCATTTTTCTATGGCATATGCATCTATCTATCCTTCAAATATGGGAATATCAAAATTAAATTGTACCTTTAAAGGAGAGGTACTTCCAAAGTAGTTTCTTGATTAAGACATGCCTATTTTTATCGACATGCATTGAAGGACGTGGGAAAAATTCTCCATCTTTTCATCCCTCTATTGCGTGAGAGCTTGATCAAGCAACAGATTAATAGAATCGTATGCTCTCTCTTCTTTCTTTTCTTCCTCCATGGAGGGTTTATTTGACATGCAAGAGAGATTTTATTCAAGAGAGACAAGATCAATATCCAACATTCTATACTCGTACCTCATCGGAGACATGCACTGAAAAACAATCAAGAGCAGCCTACTTTGATATCACTGATCCAGATTATTTTCAGCATAGATATAATAAAGAAATGTACATAGATATATCAGATATCCAATAATATAACATAAATGTATCAGAGATGAAACCATAAACAAGTAGATATAGTAATACAAATTTTCTATTAATGAACAAAAATGTACAAAGATTGTAAAAATACAGAGTGAAAGACTCGTTAGAATGGTGGCAGCTTATCTCTGAGAAGAGATGTGTCCGCTACTCACATTCGTAAGAAGATCATTTTAAAATGAGGCTCCAAAGGCCTTTTTATCATAAAGAGAATCCAAAACCTTAACCCCATTAGATGAAAAGGCAACATTTTTGTGGACCCCGTTTTGGGTAGTTTGGTGTATCAACTTCTCAAGGGCACAACTTTGGAATACAGTCTTCGTTTGGGGCACACGATAGATCATTGGAAAGGTTTCAATGAGGAGATTCATTTTGGGGGATTAATAATAGCCTTTGGCTATCACTGATAAGCTCTATCCCAAAAAAATTTGTTTAGGCCTTCAAAATGGCCCCAAAAGTTAAAAACTGCTAAAAATAGTAAATTACCAAAATTACCAGAAAATTGTTTTGAGATAGCTAAAAAAGGTGGGTGTCCATCGATATCCACCTGTATCAATACATGAATCTATACTAAACACAAAAATATATTGAAGTTTCCAACCTCAATCTTCACTTCGGTGAAGGCCTCCTTGGGATTCACGTTCCTCAAAGTCTTATGAGGACTTATGTTATGAACATACACTATAGTCATGGATGTAGTTGATATACACAAGACTTGAGATAGCCTATATTACAAGGGGTGGGAAGTCCCTTGGGGATGATCATGCTAAGTCATCTTGGTCCATACTTGATATATCGAGGTTCCCTCATGAAACCAATGTCTAAGACATATCGAGGTTCCCTCATGGAACCAATGCCTCACAAGACATATTGAGGTTTGCTCATGAAACCAATGTCTTGGTTCCATCATCTGACCATCTGAGACATGTCTAGATGAATTCCACATTACCTCCTACTAGTCCATATAGGACCCTCCAGAGAGAATGTGTCATGATGCTACCTCAAACATCAACACAAAATCATAGCACTCATGGGGCATTTTCAATTGAAGGTGCCATAATTTGTGTCCACCATATGAAGCGATAGCATCACAACAACCCCTACTCCTTTGAAGTAAATTGGCATGTATGTAATCAAAATCCAATTAACATCAAATTTCTAGGTGCCAATATGGTGCCTACATAGATATTTCATCATTACAACAACAGATTGCCAACCACCACTTGCTCAACCTCTACCATGAGCTTCCATTTATCTCCCAGTGCCCTCATCTGCACTGCTACCACAATCTATGGTAATTATTCCTTCCATTAATCAATGGCATATCGTGTGGAAACCTCCTTGCTATTATGGCATGTTCCATCTCACAGTAGCACGAACATAGAGCTATCCCAATAGATTTGGTGTTTTCTTGACTACCCAATCATAGATCCCTACTCATAGTAATAAAAAATCCATGTAGGAATTGACATCTTTTCATGTAAAGAAGGGAACATGAAAAATCTATTCTCTACATTGATAAATAAACCCCTAAATGATGCACAATAGTGTCAAGTGCATATTTAATATGAATCTATTCTAATTTGTTTCACTTAGTTGGCATTCTGATTGCTATGCACAATGTCTATAAGAGTCCTAGTCAAAATAAAGCAAGATTCACTTCTCTAATGACAGCTCCAGATCCATATGGGTAAAATTATTCATAGACTTTACCATCTCATCCAGAATTGTAATCCAGTTGGGTAAAATACTACGTAATTTGAAATGGTTCTTGATGCACCAACGTACTTCAATCCTCTAAACCCTTAAGATGATCTTAGACATGAATTTAGTAGTGATATTCTAGATAATTTGTGAGTCCATCCCAGGCGATTGTTGTAAACTTTATGCAATATTCACTAAAATATTTCCAATCATGGGACATGGTTGATGTTGATACTGAGAGTGGGGTGAATAAGTATCAAGCACAATTTGAAAACTTTTTCAACCTATACTTTAACCATTTTATATATTCAATTATATCCAATGACCAATGAACAATAGCAGAAGAGTTACACCAATACTCCACAATACACCATGCACAATATATGAGAAATAATCAATAGTTATTATTCAAGGGAAGTAATGAATTCCAAGGGAAGCTACAACTTCCAAATATAAAGGGAGGGATAAACCTCCAAAAGGAATATACAATCCTCCAATATCAAGAGAGGGTTCACCTCTCCATCCTTTCCCCTTCCTTCCACCCAAGAATATATGAGAGATAATAAAACTTTACATTAAATTGTCACCATCAAGCAAGCATCACATAGAACCTGATAATGCTTCATGAGACTTCTTCAACTTCTAAAATTCTTCACTTCTTGGAATAATCTGATCTTGTCGATAATATTACTCAATTTATTCTCTGAAAATCCTCCAATTTTCACTCCTTGAATTCTCCCAGAAAAGGAGTTTTAGAGAAAATGGTAGACCTTATTCAATTCCAGTTTATTCAGGAGAGAGAACTTGTACAGAATGCCCTGGGCTCAATATTTAACATGTGATTCTGAAATTCATACAAAGGAAAATACAGTTCGTACTCTTTCCAATGAAATTGGTCTCACTTAATTTGGATTCTCTATGAAGAATTTATGACTGTTTTACCAAGAATACTTGTTTATGATTAGCTTCAGGATTAGTCAAAACCCTATCTTCCATAGAGTGTATATCCAAAATTATAGCGAATAAAGAGCTAAATTTTTTACCATAGGTACCTAGATATGTCTTATCAATAGCCTCATAATTTCACCATATGAATCATTCTGTAAACAAATTTATAGAGAAAATGGTAAGATGACCTATAAATAACATACCTTAGAACACATCAGCAAGAGACTTCATCATCCATTGAAATTCATCCTTCTTTACTTCAGATCTCTTATGAAATTCAACTTGTATCTCCTTGTTCATTAAAAAACTTGTGTGTGTAAAATGAATGTATAATGATATGTATTTATACCCTTTATGTCACTTCCTTTTAACATTAGGGCCGACATGTATTTCCTTATTTAATTTACATTGTCATATTCAAAAATTCATTTATCCTCAATCGTGAGGATCCACGTGTCATGCCACATACCACCAGAAGCAGAATTAATTATATTATCCATACATGGTTGTTGTATCTTCATGTGTAATTTCCTTCATGTCTATCTACTTCAATCAACTATGGGGTCCAAAAGCCAATGGCTAGGGTTGACATCAATGACAAAAACCAATCTTCCCACAGTTGATTCACATTGTAGTGACCAGTTAGGAAGTAAAGCTCTCCAAGATTCTTCATTGAATGAATAGACATGATAGGTTTCAGTCACGATATGGAACGTAATATCTAAGAACGACGTGATAGAAATCCTTGTGCAGTTATTGATTTATCATCACTGTATATGTTCAATCGCTTCTGCTACCTATGTATTCCTTTTACTTTTTTCATCTTCAGATGAGTGAATGAGGTTAATAAAATTTGGTTTATAATGAATAAAACCAACATACATAGCTATTTTTTATTTTTATCTAACTCTGTTTCATGTTTTGGATTTTTTTTTCTTTTTCCTTCGGTGACATAGATCTGGATGAAATTGCAAAAAAAGAGATGATTGAGGTTTTATTATGGTCCCTCTTGTGAGAGATTCGGGCCCAAACCTGCTATGATACCATGTTGATTTTTCCATATGAGATAATATTGTATATTTGATATATTATTACAATGATGATTGTTCCATATATAAATAACATATGGTGACCATCCATGAAAGGATGTGTCCCTTGGATAATCAATACGTATTTATTATTATCATTACTTATTATTTATATTATTTAATAATCAATTGTTAATCTAGGAGAATGTCTTCTTGATGTTTTCCAAACATCAAAAATCAAGACCAGGAAAAAACATCCAAATCTAAAGGATGTCATCTTCAAGGCATCAACATCTCAAGATCATGATTCTCATGAACACTTATCATTTGAAGACAAAGCTAAATTTGTAAGGAAATTGAAGAGGGTCTCTGGAAAGAATAAAGGTATGCTACCATTCAAATGCTTTTATTGTGGAAAAGTTGGTCATTTTTCATCCAAAATTCCTTTCAAAGAAAACAACACTAATGAAAAGGGAAGAAAAGGAAAGGATAAACCTAGGGTGTTTAAAAAGAAAAAGTCTTTTAAAAGGAAAAAAAATTATGCAAGGGAGGATAACAATAGCTCTTCAGACAATTAAGAAGAAGAATATGAGTTAGATACATATCAAGATGAAAAACCTCTCAATTATTTATAGCAACAAAGACTTGATCAGGAAAAAATAGACATAAAAGAGTGTGAAGTTGTAGTCGACATGGAAGGAGAAATCATTAGTTCTCTGGAGGAAATATCCCAACTCAAGAAAAATAATAGAATAAGAAAAGAATAGTTGCATATTTATAAAGAAAAAGACAATGAGATTAGAGAATATATAGTCATCTTAAAAATCCAGCTAAAAGAGTCCAAAAGAAGGGAATAAATATTGATGAATCAGATAAAAGAAAAGGATAACAAATGTGAAAAAATAGAAGTAGAAATAGTATCCTTAAGAAAATATATAAATAAGTCCCAGACTTAAATGAATATCAAATTTGTAAGAGGATATGAAATCCTAGTTAACATTCTCAACAATGAGAGATCACCAGATGGTAAGATAGGAATGGGATATAAGGAAAGTTTGAATGTTGTCAAAGGAGAGTCAAGACTCAACATGTCAACTACCAAGAAGCTCACAAGTTATGCCAATGTTCTCAAGGGAAACAATAGTCAGCCTAACAAGTCAGGAAATGAACAGAATAAGAAGTCAGAACTGGATCATCCCAACCATGCAAACAAATATAAATCAAGGAAGCAACAAATTCTTGAATCTTATCAAGTTGATAGACAAAGGCCAATTCCTTCAAATAAGTTCTTCATTCCAAGGCATCCAAAATTTTTCTTTGGATATTTCTTATCCTGTGGTAATTTTGGACATAAGGTTGCGAGTTGCAATAATTTTAGATATAACAAAAATGAAGGAATGAGATTCAATAAACCTCAAATGGCCATGGTTCAAAACTCTTTCAATAATTCCTTATCTCCTTTACTGAATGAAATCAAGTGCCACATATGAAATAAGTTTGTACTCAAGGTAAGTGAATGAATAAGCACGATGTTTCCTATCTTTAAGCAAGACAAACAAGAAAATTATACCAAGGTTTGGAGGAAGAAAAAAAAAAGAAAAAAGAAAAATGTGGACTGGCTTTATATGCAAAAAATCAAGAAAATCAATGGTATATTGACAATGGTTTCTCGAAGCACATGACATGAGACAAGATAAGTTTGAATTCCTAACTGAAGAAAAAGGTGGTAATGTTACTTTTGGAAACAATGCTCCAACTATAATTAGAGGAAAAGGAAATATTGTACTAGATGAAGATAAGAAGGGAAAGACCAAAGAACATAATGTGTTGTATGTAGATGGTCTAAAACATAAATTTTTAAATTTAAGTCAAATGTGTGACCAAGGACACATTGTTATATTTTATTCAAAATATTGTAAAGTAATGGATGCGAATACTTGGAATACTTTTGTAAAGGAAGTCAAAACTCCACAAAATGTGTATGTCCTAGAAGAAGGAAAATAAAAATGTTGCACTGGAAAAACTGATGAGAGTTAGCTCTGGAAAAAAATACTAGGCCATCTTATTTTTAATCATCTTGTTAATCTAGGAAGAAAAGACGTTGTACATGATATTCCTAAAATTTCCAAACCTGAGAATATTGTTTGCAAGTCATGTCAGTTTGGAAAGAAGTCAAGAGTTTAATTCAAGGCAAGAGAACACTCCACCACTCTACCTCTTGAGATGATCCATACATATTTTTATGGCCCTACTAGTACACAATCACCACTATGTGAAAAATATTTCGCAATTTTTATTCATGAGTATACCATCATGACTTGGGTTGGATTATTGAAGCATAAATTTGAGGCTTTTGAAAATTTTAAATATTCAAAGCACAGGTAGAAAATGAAATGGACTTAAGAATCAAGTGCCTAAGGTCAGATAGAGGAGGAGAATTCACATATGATGAATTAAAGAGTTATTTTGAAAAACATGGGTTCATGAGACAATTTTTTATTGCAAGAACCCCTCAACATAATGGAGTTGTAGAAAAGATGAACATAATAGTTCAAGAAATGGCTAGGGAAACACCACAACCAAAGACTCCATCAATGTATGTTCAAAAAAATCATCCAGAAAGTCAGATTCTTGGAAACAAGAAAGAAGGTGTACAAACTGGAAGAAAACTTATAGATACATCTAACTCTACAAATTTTTCATTGTTGTCCATAAGTGATCCCCAAATGTTTGTGCAGGAAAGTTAGGATGACCACTGGGTCAAAGCCATGAATGAAGAACTAGACCAAATAGAGAAAAATAATACTTTGGATCTTGTTTCAAGACCCATTAACAAGAATGAAATTGGAACTAAATGGATATATAGAAACAAGTTGAATAAAGATGGACATATAGTCAGAAACAAGGCCAGAATGGTATGCAAAGGGTATGCTCAAGTAGAAGGAATGGAATTTGAAGAAATCTTTGCCCCTGTTTCATGAATTGAAGCTATCAAGATTTTTTTATCGTTTTCATGCTACAGAAAATTCAAAGCTTATCATATGGATATCAAATCATCCTTTCTAAATGGTGACCTAGAGGAAGAAGTTTATGTGGCGCAACCAGAGGGTTTTTAGCTAACTGAAAAAAATGATTGTGTCTTCTAATTAAAGAAATCCATGTATGTGATAAAACAGGCCCCAAGACATTGGTACTACAAACTAGACAAGTATTTTCACCAGCAAGGATTTCAAAAGGGGACGACTGATAGAAACTTATACATCAAGTTTGAAGATAATGACCAGTTAATTCTTGTAGTATATGTTGATAATATTATTTTTGGCAGTAACATTGAATTAATGAGTAAGAAGTTTGTAGTTGCAATGCAATAAGAGTTTGAGATTGTTATGTTTGGGGAACTCTCCTTCTTTCCTGTTCTATAGATTCATCAATCAAAAAGAGGAATTTTCATTTCTCAAAGTAAATATCTCAAGGAAATCTTGAAGAAATTTGGCATGGAAAATTGTGCACCAGTAAGCACTCCTATGAATACCAACTGCAAACTCAATAAAGATGATGATGCTCTAGAAATAAATCAAACCTTGTACAGGTCTACAATAGGCACTTTACTCTATCTCGTAGCTTCAAGGCCTGAAATTATGCAAAAAGTAGGTTTGGTAGGTCGGTTTTAATCCAATCTTAAGGAAACTCATGTCCTTGCGATTAAGAGAATATTTAGATATATACGAGGCATTGTTGATTATGAATTGTGGTATCCAAAAGACACATACCTCACTCTCGGAGATTATACAGATTCATAATGGGAAAAGAGTATTGATGAAAAAAAAAAGAACTAGTGGAGATGCATTATTCCTCAGTAATTGTTTAGTGTCCTAGCTCAACAAGAAACAAAATTCCATTTCCATTTTTACAGCTGAAGCGAAATATATAGCTGTGACATCCTTCTATACTTAAGTGTTGTGGATAATAAATAATCTCTAGGATATTCAAGCTCCTTCATATCAACCTATAACCATCATGTGTGACAATACAAGTGCTATCAATATCTTTAAAAACCTTGTTCAAAACTCTAATACTAAGAATATACCAATCAAATATCATTTTCTCGGAGAACAGGTTCACGATCAGGTGGTAAAATTAGCATATGTTCCTTCCAAAGAGAAGATTGCAGATATTTTTACCAAGCTATTACCAAGAGAAACCTTTGAGTATATTAGACAGAGGTTGGGTGTGATATCGTCTTCCTTGCTTCAGTAAAGAACCTAGCTCACTACTTCTATAGATGCCCCATTTGATGTTGTATCATGGGAAAGTGATAATGTTGTTAATATTTATTGTTGAGCCTCCTTTTTGTCACCTCCAATTGCCTTATATTTCCCATATCCTAACCAATGTTTCACAATACCGATGCACTCTCTACCTAGTTTCCTCATCAGACATTCCCTTTAAGAAATTCTTTCCTACCCATGAGGTAAATAATGTTTAATCATAATTTATGGTGATTTAATAATAATTAGGACTGAATATTTGATGTTCAAAGAACTTTCTAATTAATTTGGACGGCTCAAATAGACTTCATGTTAATAGTTCTTGTTTTTGAGATCATCTGGTACTCGTTGTTGAGGTTGTCCGCTACTCGTTGTTGAGGTCTTCCGGTACCCATTGTTGATATTTTCTAATACCCATTTGTTACACTCATCTGGTACCATCTTGTATGCCTGTGTGAATCTGGTATCGATTGTTACGCTCATTCAGTATTGACATGTATGCATGTGTGCATCCAATACTTATTGTTACACTCGTCCGGTACCAAGTTATGCAGTTGTGTGTGTCTGGAACCTATTCCAAATTCCCAGTATTGGATGTTGGAATGAGATTGTTCTTGATGAGTTCAAGGCATTTTGTTGGTTCGAACATTCGTTGTTCATTGGAGGTCACTATACATTTCATCAATCATGCACTTCGTGTCATGAGGATGAAATCATTTCATTAAGAATCGATGTATCATCCAATTGTCATAATTATATAAATATTTGATGTTATATCTAGACATGGATTGTAATGGTTGCTTCTCTTTAAAAGAGAGATCCTTGTAGATGATAGGATATAGAGAAATAAAAGTAAAGAACAATTATGATGTAAGTTTGGTTCTAGAACGACTGTGGATTGTACCTCCATTTTTATGAAGCAATGATATATTTTTTGTTTATAGATTATATGTTTGTGTTTACACCTTCCCTACTGTAAGTTCTCTTAAAAGATACCTTTTTGGTATGACAAGGGCCCACCAAACCAACTAAGGTAAGTCTCTTTGTAATTAATTGTAAATGTGATTTTGATTTTTTTTTTTTGTGTGTGTGTGTGAACATAGTACTTTCATATTTCGATTACATCATTTAATTCTTTCGTTGATATGTTTCAGTGATGCATTTAATAGCAGGTCCTCTAGATGTATGGTAATTTTGAATAAGAGAGAGTTGTGTATAAGAGATATCTGAGAAATGGTTTGACATCTTTGTGTGAGTATGCAATGACAATTATTCACTTTAAGTTCTTTAATGTTTTGTCTAGAAAAATGTTATAGTGTCGTTTTCATTATGCACATCTAAGAATGGGTTGGATCTCCATCGTTCAATGTAAATGATCCTGTAATGGATAATCCTACCATACTCAACCTTCTTTCCCAGAATTGATTAGGTTACACTTTCCATACACAGGTACAATTAAGACCTCCATCTCTCACCATGCATCTGCTTATAATGGAGTGGTTTTACCCTACCTAGTAGTTATTTTAAGATCAGTTAAGTTTCCATAATGTTAATGATTTTTTGTGTGGTTGTTCCAAGAGATAGAATCAGAGCCCATCTCTATATTTCATGAGCCAACAATGAGCAGATCCATCCCCTGAGAAAGAATTTTGAATTATACATTTGTTCATCACTTTTTCCTTCTGAATTTTGAATTGTATGTGTGGAGTGTTATTTGAAAGGTGTGAAACATAGTGTTTAGTTTCATAAGTAGTTTCCTAAATAGACTATACTCAACAGAAATAGACAATTATCTATTACCGGTACATACATTACATCAACTTTATTGATTACGAAACCGGATTGAAATATTAAATGATTGCAATTTATTGAACATATAATTTCACCAACATTTTGGCACCATTGTCAGGGAGTTGTAAACAATAATAGGTAGTATTTTGCATTAGATTGATTTTATGGTTTTGGAGTGGTTTTAAGGGAAATTCGAGGGTGGGGAGAATATGATAAGATGTGGGGGAAGAGAGCACGTATCCACTTTAGTGGGGTTGCTCCAAAGTCAGGTTGTCCTCTTAAATTTAGTAATAGAATTTTGTGTGAGTTAGTATTTAGATATTTTTTTATGCATAAACATAGAGATAGCAAAGGTAGATTTGTTACATCTAAAATTGTAGAAAATTCAAGAAAACCCCCCAAAATTACAGAAACATCAAGAAAAACCCCCCATACTAACTCAACTAGTGTTTTTGTAGGAAAAATCCTCAGAGGGGAGAGTTCAAAGGAAGTAATTGAAAATACAACCAAAGGTACCAAATCTGAAGCTACTGTTCAGATTGAAAACATAGTACAACAAGCCAAAAGGAAAGCACTAGCGACCCAATCAGAAGGAAGAGCTAGAAAAGAGACAGAGGTAGTGGTAGAAGAGGTTGAATATGCCATTGGGGCAACACATAAGGTATTGGAACAACTGGACATACAAACCAACCCATTGGTTGAACCATCACTTAGTGCAAAGACATCACCAATAACCTACAACATTCTATTTGGAGATATGGAAGATGAAGAGGGAAATGCAAACAACGAAACATAGACATTTGGATTCCTAATATTAGACATTACCAGAGATGTTGCTATGAAGAATATTCTGCTATAATCATTACTGAAATTCTATGGTATGTCAACAGAAGATCCTGATTCATTTTTGTTTGAATTTGATATACTATTTAGGAGTTCTAATTACACTGATAGTGCACAAAAACTAAAACTCTTTCCAACCACACTTAAAGATTCAACATTAAGTTGGTTTATGAGCCTAGGATAACACACTATCTTATCATCGGATGGAATGAAGGAGACCTTACTCTAGAAATATCAGAAATATTGTAGACCTAGGGATGCTAGGAATGACATATTTAAAATGCAACAGTCTAAGGAGGAAAGTTTGGAAGATTACCTAGAAAGGTTCCTATATAACTATCAAAAGATGAAACAATTTTCCTTAGACATAGCCACAGTTAGGACCATCTTACTAAAGGGTATAATGGATGATTGCATTGATTTACTAAACCTCATGAGTTCTGGAGATGTATATCAGAAGTCGTTTTCAAACATTACAGAGTATTGTAAAAGGTACTCTTGCAACCAAGCCGAAATGTGAAAAAGTGTAAGGGATCCTATAGGAAGGCCTACCAAACCTGTTCTAGGAGGTGTTACAAGGATAGAATTAGGGAATATAATTGAAAAATTCAAAATATACATCCTAAATACAATCACCATCCAATTAGACACCATGAAAATAAAAAAGAAACAAGAAGAAGAAAATGCAACATTAGAAATTTTATGTCCTCGGTGCAGGAAGAAGAACCCTAAAAAAGAATGTCCTATTAATGTTATCGAAATCTGTGGCCTTTGTATAGAATATAACCCTACCAATGAGTTCCCTTCTTTACCTATACTAAAATCCATTTTCAAGGGAGCGGAAGAACCTTAGGAAACATCATATCCCCCCAAGAGAGAATGGAGACAACAAAATCCTAACATGTTTTATGACCCTACCAAACAATACCCACAACAACAATGGATTCCTCCAATTCCTTATTCTCAATGGACACATCAACAACCAAAATTCCAACCTTGGAAACAAGGATGGAGAAGCCCTACATATGGGAATGTTCCTTTTCAACCACCAATTTTTTCTACTTACCAACAATATCCTTCAAATATCTCTTAGTTTTTACCAGGTTTTAATCCACCTACTTTACTTCCACCTTTCCAGCTGCAACCACAACTCACCTTTCCTTTGAACCCAAATCAATAGCATCAAATACAAGTTGCACCTAATCCAAATTCCCCTCGGCTTACCCCTATTCCTTCACAACCCATCACTAGTCCAAACAATATACCTACTCAACCTGTACGAAACCTTGAAGTACATAATTTCCCAACTTATGTAATAAATCCTACTTCACTAAATGGAATTCAATTGAGATCTGGGAAAGTCTTGAATAAACTAAATTCTACAGTGGTTATTAGAGAAGAAGAACATATATATGACCAACCCAATCAATAACAAGACATCCATGTACAAGAGGAAATCCCCCCTCACACTTCTCAACCATCAGAAATACCTCAAGAAGTTAATCCTCCACCCTATCCAGAAAGGCTACTTGTGAAGAAACTTGAGGTACTTCTAGGACATGACTTAGAAGATGAACTAAGGAGTGTATGTGTAAATATTCCCCTACTCCAATACATTAAATATATTCATATCTATGCTAAAATTATAAGGGATCTTTGCATCAAAAATCCTAGAAGGAAGAGGAAGGAAACTCATGTCATAAAAGTGGTTGGAAAACTATTAGAATTTATATCAGAAATGTCATCCAAATATAATGATCTAGGGAACCCAATGCTGATTGTAGAAATTAATGGTATTTATTTGTCAAATACCATTATCGATCTAAGAGCATCAATAAATGTTATGATGGTTGACACTATGTGTATGTTGCAACTAAATCATTTAATACCAACACAGACCTTGTTGGAATTGGTAGACAAATTAGTCATCATCCAAATAGGAAGCTTAGATGATGTAATGGTTATCTTAGATTATTTGGATTATCCTATGGAATTCTTTGTAATTCATTCAAAATCCTCAAAACCTGGGAATCCAGTTGTGCTTGGCTGACCTTGGTTTGCCACTACTGACACATTTATTAGTTTTTGGTCTGGGGAGATGACAATTTCTAATGGAACCCACAGTTAGAAACTTGTTCTCATTCCTCCTTCCCAACCAACCACTAAAGTTCATGTATGGCTGGAGAATCCCTATGTGGAGGAGAACTATTCTCAACTCATGTTAACACTTGAGTAAGAAAAGGGAGTTCAAGAACAAACTGAAAAACATATTTTAAGCCTATTTTTAACCAATGAAGAATGCATTGAGTATCCTCAATCTTTCCTAGAATTCACACATATTTTTAGCCCTGAATTTTAGGAGGTTTGACATCCCTCGACTTCTACATTATTTACTATATCATAAATAAGTGAAGAAGAGAATGCAAATATCCAAACTGTTGAAATCAGTCCTAGGAAGTCCTTGTGTATAAATTCTGGCCTAGAAACAGATCAACAACAAAAAATGATCTGAATGATCCAAGGACAATCCGATGATTTTTCATGGGATTACTCTGATATGAAAGGAATTCACCCTGATACCTATATAAACCATATTTACACCAATGATCAAATCAAACCTGTTAGGCAACCCCAAAGAAGAATGAACCTAGCCTTAAAAGACATAGTGAAAGAAGAGGTCCAAAAAATCATGCATGTCAATTTCATTTACTGTATTTCAAATAGCAAATGGGTGTCTCCATTAGTCATTGTCCCCAAGAAAAATGGCATGTGTATAATTTGTGTGGACTTCAGGGAGTTGAACAAGACTACCTATATATACTAGTTTCTAGTACCTTTCATAGACCAGGTCTTGGACACCTTGTCTGGGAAGAGGAACTTTTCTTTCCTAGATGGGTTTAGTGGGTATAATCAGATCCAAATCGCCCCTGAAGATTGGGAAAAAACCACATTCACTTGCCCATGGGGTACTTATTCTTACACAGTTCTTCCCTTTGGGTTGTGTAATTCCCATGCCACCTTTCAGAGGGTTTTCCTAGCCATTTTTTATTATTTAACCAATGATTGTGTAGAAGTCTATATGTACGACTTCACAGTATATGGATTATTTTCAACAAGCATTGGAAAATTTGGAGAAACTATTGATCAAGTGTAAAGAGACTTCTCTCTCCCTCAACCATGAAAAATATAGAATGATGCTCACTAAGGGGATTGTCTTGGGTCATCATATTTTCGATACCAACATACGGGTAGATCCTACTAAAATTGACATTATTTCTCAAATCAGAATCCCTAGCTCATAAAAGAAATTTAGAAGCTTCTTGGGGCATGATGGATATTACAGGAGATTCATTCAAAATTTCACAAATTCAGTTTCCCCACTGTTCAAATTCTTATCAAAGGAGGTTGAAATCCATTGGGATGAGAAATGTTAGATTTCTTTTGAAATTTTAAAGAAAAATATTTCCATTTCCCCTGTATTAAGAGGACTGAATTGGTATCCTCCTTTTCATATCTGCATTGATGCCTCAGATACCCCTTTGGGAGTCGTTCTAGGACAAAGAGAAAACCAATGCCCCTATGCTATATAATTTTTAAACAAAAATCTGTCCCCTACTGAAGTGAATTACACTGTCACTGAAAAGGAATTCTTATCAGTGATTCATGCCATTAATAAATTCAAACACTACATAACATGGTATGAGTTTTTGTACATAGAGTCCACTCAGTTATTATATTTTTAATGAATAAGCATGTGACAAATGCTATAGTTACTAGATGGATTCTACTATTGCAAGAATTCAATATTACTATCATTGACAGACCTAGAAAAGATAACCTTGTTGTTGATTTCCTATATAGACTCATTCATACAGGTGATAATGCTCCAGTGGATGAAAATTTTCTAGATGAAAGTATGTTTTCTATTTCTACTTACATTCCTTAGTATGCATATGTGGCAAACTATATTGTAACAGGGCAATTACCTCAGAATTTGTCCCTCCGAGAAAAACAAAGGATTATTCAACTGAGTGAAAATTATATGTGGCATGATGACTGTCTATACCATACAAGACCTGATTTGGTGATTAGAAGAGGTGTACGGGAGGATGAGATGTATAATATCTTCAAAGAATTCCATGATGGCCTATGTGGAGGCCATTTTGATGATAAGAGGACAACATACAAAATACTGTAGATAGGATACTATTGCCCAACCATTTTCAGGGATGCAAAGAAATATGTGGCCAGTTGTGATGCTTCTCAGAGGATGGGGAAAACAAATGCAAGTGATAACATTCCTCTCCAAGCTCAGGTAGTAATTTAAACATTTGAGAAATGGGCTAAATTGGATTTTGTAGGCCCTATCAACCCCATGTCTAGAAGAATAATGTATATCTTGGTCTATACAGATTATGTGACTAAATGGGTAGAGGATAAAGCTTTGTACTCGACAAATGAACAATCAATTGTTGATTTTCTATTCGAATACATCTTTACCCATTTTGGTGTGCCTCAAGAAATAGTGACATACCAAGGAACCCAATTTAACTCTAATCTGGTCAAATATATTACTAAAAAATATCAAATTAGACATAGGAAATCCTCACCTTATCACCCCCAAGAAAACAAACAAGTGGAATCAACCAACAAAGTGATAGAGGCTATACTTACCAAGACAATTTAGTTACAACATAAATATGTGATGGATCGGTTTCCTGAAGCCTTATGGGCCTACAAAACAACTTGGAAAAACACCACAGGCCATACACCTTATGAATTAGTGTATGGGAAGTAGTTGTTGCTTCCCATAGAATTTCAAGTAAAAACTTTCAGGACTTCTATGCAATTGGGAAATGATTTGGATGAAGCCCAAAAACAAAGGATACTACAGCTAAATGAACTTGATGAAATCAGGAAAGATGCTTTGCATAGGACTACACTTATTCAAGAACAAAAGGCCAAATGGCATGACAAGTATATCAAGAAGAAATATTTTCAGTCTGGTCATTGGGCCCTTCTATATGAAAGTAGGTTCAAGAGTTTTAAACGTAAATTTTGCACTCGATGGTTGGGACCTTATGAAGTAGACACAATTTATGACATTGGTTTGGTGAAGATAAAGACTATTGATGAAGATCAGACCTCCTTTGTTGTGAATGGGCATCAATTGAAATTCTATCATAAGCCTTTGTCTAAAAAGGATTTTATCAAACAATTTCTTTAGAATTTTGAAATGCAATTGTTAAGCAAAAGGGGTTCCCCTCCTGCTGAACCACCATTGTAAATTTTCATTGTGTGATTTGATTTAATTTTGTACATACATGTATATATAGGTGTGTGTTAGATAGTGATTCTTTTGTGGTGTTACTAACAAAGGCATAAGATGATTATGTTCTCATGTAGATAAGCAATAGAGAGGACATTTTCCAAAGGTGAGTTTATTCCTTTACCCATTCCTGGTAGATTACTCATGGGAAAGGAGCCAAAAGGAGTTTTCTTTAAGTTTTCTAGACTCCTAAAAATTGAAAACACCGGTGAGAATTAACTGACCTGTGTTCGAGAAAAATCCACAGGATAGAATAAGAAATTTTCTTTAATTTTTTTAGAGTCCTAAAAATTGAAAACACAGGTGAGTACTAACTAACTTGGGCTCGAGAAAAATCCATAGGATAGTAAAAGGAATTTTATTTAAGTTTTTCATAATCCTAAAAATTGAAAATATCAGCAAGCACTTAATTGAGCTGGGATTGAGAAAAATCCACAGGAAAGTATAAGGATTTTTATTTAAGTTTTTCAGACTCCTAAAAAATGAAAATACAGGTGAGCATTAACTGATCTGGTCTCGAGAAAAATCTACAACACAATATTAGTTAGGATCTTGTTTCCAATAAAATGGGAGTGGCAACGAAAAAAATGGTTTGTCTGGTTCCCAAAAGAGGAGGTTATGCGCCTCTAAAGGAGGATGCCCAGCTAGAGTTTCCTTCTTGTTAGAGAGCTTGGAGCCCAATCATTGGATCTTTTTCCTCATTTTATGATACTTCCACTGCATTTTCAAAATTTCATTCTGATTTTCCTATACTAATGTGTTGTTTATAACTTTTCAACATGATTCATTTAGAGGAACAAATCCATATACAATATTAGTGAGTACCAACCTCTACTTTAGCTAGACCCACAGAACATATTTAGACATGAAGAAAAAACCTACAGGATTCCAAGTACTTTGCCAAAGTTCATTTGGTACTGGGAAAGTCTCTTTGTGTTCATCCGGTACTAAATTGATCCTTTGTGCTAGTTTGATACTAAAAATCCTCTATGTTTTCATCTGGTACTGAAAAGTCTCTGTGTTCATCTGGTACTAAACTGATTCTCTGTGTTGGTACGATACTGACAAATCTCTCTGCATCAGTTCGGTACTGAAATAAATCCTTTATATTGGTCCGGTACTTAAACGATATTGTACTGTATCCATGTTGCGCCCTCACTCCCTTGTCCTTTTTCCCCATTGACTACCTCTCGCCCATCACCCATCCATGAATAATCAAACTTAGGATAAACAAAAAGAACAATAAGTTAATTAGATTAAATAATAATGTTAGTATAGTTAGAATTGGTTAAACTAGTTGTTAACTAACTAGTTAATAATTAATTAATTAATAAATAATTAAGTTAATTATCTAAATTAGTAATAAGGTTAGAGTTTGATTAATTTAAATTGATTAAAAAACAAATTAAAAATACATATATTAAACATTAAATAAAACAAAATAAAATATATAAAAATAAACATAATAAAACATATAAAAATAAAAACTAATAAACAAAAACCTATATTAAAAAACACAAAAAAAATTAAATTTAAAAACAAAAAATAAAACTTAAACAATTAAAATATAATAAAACATATATAAAAAGCACATATAAACTACATAAAAAAAAAAACGTAAAACAAAACATCACAAAACAAATTTAAAAAACAAACAATATAAAGCAATCAAAATAAAATACAATAAAACAAAACTTACATTATCCTAAGTCCTACCCTCCTCCATGCATACATCCACATCAAACAATTTAAATCAAATCGACGGTTATTAAAAATTTCAGACCCCCACATACTAGTGGAACTCCCCCCCCCAAAAAACCACTTACCTCTTCAGGGGAGGTCCGGAATACCACCCATCCCAAAAAAAAACGCTTTTCTCATTTTTCGCCCATTTTTTCCTGTTCATCATGCCATCTTCCGAGGCCGATTCTGGGCAAATGAAAACAAATTTTTAAAAACCGAGAGATTTTTTTATCTATACCGGGATGAAGAATAAAAACCTCTCTCATTTTTTTCACAAGTGCCACGAGTAGGGAGAATCAAAGCCATATTCGAGGCCCTTTTTCCAGATTTTCATTTTTTCGTTACAGTCCTGATTTTACAGGAGCTGTTGCGGCTAGATGGGGGCGAATTTGGCGAAACCGAAGGAGTTTTTTGTCCATAACATTCCCATTTACAATAATCTCTTTCATTTTTTTCCTAGGTGTCAGCGTTGAAGAGAAAAAGATGTCTATTCGGACCCGTTTGTTTGCAAAAATTAGGCCTGTCTTTCATGGTAGACAGTTCTAGATTTTGGGCGATTTTTGGCTATTTTTGGTCGAGGCGGTTGAATCCAACTTCCGAAACTTATGGGGAGACATCTCCTATTTATAGAGATGATTTTTAATGTAAAAGGGTTGATCATTGAGGGACCATGATTTAAATCTTGTATCAAAGCTCAAAGAGCCAGCTATATTTTTCATCAATTCAAATAATACAGTCGCAGCAGTTACAGGATTCTTGTGTCAAATTCATTGGTGAAGTTTTTTCTCATTGTGATTTTTTTTTCCTCTGTTATAATATATGTTTGCCTTATCCATTGTTTCAAAGAGATTTAAGATCAAGATTTGTGTAAAAACACCCTGTTCCTAGTTTAAAGCAATGTCAATGTTTTCCACTAAAAGTTAAACACAGAATTCTTTACTGCTCTTTCTTTAATTTGAACTATTAACAATTTTTCCCCTCCTCCATACCCCAAGCTTATGAAGAATCTAGTGATTTTCCTACCTTTCCCTGTAAGGTTGTCTGTAGGATTTGTTTTTGATTAAATCTCATATTGTGACTCCATTGCCTATGGTTCCTCTTGGCTACACCTACCCAACTCAGAAACTTATCCTATTCTGCATAGCTAGCCTAATATCCTATTTCAAACAAATCTAAATTTGACAGAGAGATCTCTCTTTGAGTCTTGGAGGGATAGATCCAAGACTCGAAGTGGTTTTGATGTTGCCTCTGTGACTGCCATCACAGCCTTGGGCAAATTAGAGAGTGCTAACAAGATGGTGACTCCACTGGGGACTCTCCCTAGTAGTACACTTCAAAGATCCAGATCTTATCACTGATGGTGGATAGTGACCAGACAAAAGAAGGTTGAGTTCATTCACCTAGCGACTCCAACAATATCTATACAGTGCCAACTCAAAGACTCCACTGGAGGAAGAACCTAAATCATGGCCAAGCTGCCTATAAAGACTAGGTACTCAAGCTCAAATTGTATTCATGATATTATTGGTTTCATCTGCAATTACTTTCTCTTATCATGATCCTGGTCCAGAGTATATTGTTGAAATTTAGGATGATCATTTTCAACCTGAAGAGCCTCAAGAGACTAAACCCCAAATTGTATATTATGTACATACTCATACACCTATGCACATCCCATATGCACCTGTAGAAATCCTAGTGAGACATAAGCCTCCTTCTTTATCTCCTACTCTTGCAAAACCTCTGGATGGTTGTAAGCCTCTTGCTTCATCTCTTGTGCTTGCAAAAGTCCTAGAACGATACAAGCCTCTAGATTTTCCTCCTATTCTTCATGACCCCCCTGTCAATTACATCAATAATATGCCTAGGTTCGATAGAGAAAATGGGAAGATCACTACTAAAAAACATATTCAAAACCTTGAGGATTTCCTTGACATTTATGAGGTTGAAGATGATGATGTCTGTATCAAGATGTTTTCCCTGTCTTTGCAAGGTAAAGTTAAAAATTGGTTTAGAAATATGCCAGTTGAAAGCATCAGAAATTTTCATCGGTTCATGCAAGTTTTCTTAGATAGGTGGGTGATCATGGGAAATATTTTCCTCATCCTAGAAGAATATGACCACTTGAAAAGAAAGCCCGAAGAGACAGTACAACAGTTCTCAACCAGGTTCAATGAGGTGTATCATTCAATACCTATGGATGTAAGGCCACCTCCTGGTTTAGCTAAATTTCATTTTCCAGAAGCCTTTGATCCAGAAATGACATTCCAGTTAAGAGAAGGACACACTGCAACCCTAGAAGAAATGCAAAATGTCACAATCTATGTGGAAGCTAACCTGCTGAACTGGAAGGCAAAGCTAGAAGCAGTGAGAAAAGACAAAACAAAAAAGGAGCGCCTGGAGTCATCAGAAGCTAAACTGGATATTTTGGTCAGTGCCATGGAAGAGATGATGCAGATGATCAATAGAAAAGATGAACTTGTTGTCCAAATACATCATGTTCCATTGATTTCAAAGAAAGAAAAGGTCATTATTCCCAAACATTTTGTTGTTCATCCTTGGTACCATGGTTTGGATAATGATTATTTCATGTATTCAATTCACAACACACGCAAAGATGAAGCTCCATATCAACTTGTAGAGGAACAACCAGCTGATATGATGTGCATGTTTGATGACATTCCCTACTTGGATAATCTACCCAAGTATGATCAGTATGATGATGATCATGAGGCTAAAACAGAGGTGGATTATTCAAAGAAACCAACCACATATGAATGGGAGGAAGAAGATCATTTACAGTTCATATATGAAAATCATCCCTTGTACAACAGTCATGACAGTGAGGAGGAAGAGGAAGAAAATTTCAAAGTAAGGGAAAGTTCTTTGCCCTTATGTCTCTCTTCTTTTCAATTTTTGAGAAGAAATTGTAAACAAGTTGGCATTGGCAAAGAGGGAGAATTTTCTTATCAACTAGGTGGAGATGCTAGTGTTGATGTGGAGGTTGTCCTAAATCCAGAGTTGCAGCCCTTTACCTACTTTGATTTTCAAATTTCAGATGAAAAATTAAAGCCTGAGACGAATTATGAGTTAATCCACAATAACTCTGACCATTATGCTTTAATTCATTTCAGTTTTTGAAAAAGAATCTTAAGTATATGCTAAAGGATAAATGCACAGAAAATCAAGAAGTTTTAGTATAACCAATACAATAGTCATTTCATTTTCTACAGGATCCAATATCAGATGTGTTGGATGACTTGTGTTGTCAAATTTTTTTTCCATCATCCAACTATGGGATAAAAAGTTGTTATGATATTGATATGATCAGGCAGTCATCTTCATTGTCTTTTTCAGCAGAAGTCACATTACAAAGCCCATCAGAGCAGCTGCAGCCATGTCAGGAAGTGGATGTGGAGGCAAAGAGCATAACTACAACATCAAATCATGAAGTTGAGTTAGTTAAATTTGAATATCTAGTAATAGGTCAAGTTTATCCTGATCTAGTGGCTATTTATATGGAGAAATTGTTCATCACAGAGCCACAATGCATTCCCAATATTTTTGTTATATGTCATGTTTATCAAGCCCCTTGTGATGAAGATCAAGATGGGAAGCATTTCATGATGCCTATGCAAGTTCTATTTCTGATATTGTTTGAAAACATTGAAAGAGAAGAGTTGTTAGAGAAGTTTCTTGACTGGCTGCATTGGCATTATTGTATCATTTAGAACGATGAAATTGTCAGTAGTGTAGGTTAGGTAGCAGTTTTGAATAGGCTCAGTCATTTGAGCATCTTTTCAGTATTGTATGATTTTCCAACAGAGTTTGCATTTGATAGTATCTAGTTCATTGTCCAGTCAAATCTGAGCCAGTTCGGAGATTGTAGCTGCAGTGACTCCATGGCCCAAAGAATAAAGCATCGGTCTGCATGTTCAGAGTTCAGTGGTTATTGACACCTCCTGAAAGAGCTTCCATCCCCAGGTGGAGCCTATGTTTGGGACCTATAATCATAGGTAACTTGATTCTTCGACTGTTGATTTGGCGTTTCTCTCGTGATGACGAAGTCTGGCTCGGTTGATCCCATTTCTCCCCTCCATTCATTTTTCTCGATCCCCCATCACCCTGCTGCATCCTTCATCCATGTTGCGCCTTCACTCCCTTGTCCTTTTGCCCTATTGACTAGCTCTCGCCCATCACCCATACATGAATAATCAAACTTAGAATAAACACAAAGAACAATAAGTTAATTAGATTAAATAATAATGTTAGTATAGTTAGAATTGGTTAAACTAGCTAATATTTAACTAGTTAATAATTAATTAATTAATTGATAATTAAGTTAATTATCTCAGTTAGTAATTAGGTTAGAGTTTGATTAATTTTAATTGATTAAAAAACAAATTAAAAAACAATATAAAAATACATATATTAAACATTAAATAAAACAAAATAAAATATATAATAAAAACATAATAAAACATATAAAAATAAAAACTAATAAACAAAAACCTATATTCAAAACCACAAAACAAATTAAATGTAAAAACAAAAAATAAAACTTAAACAATTAAAATATAATAAAACATCTATAAAAAAAACACATATAAAATACATAAAAAAAAAACGTAAAACAAAACATAACAAAACAAATTTAAAAAACAAACAATATAAAGCAATCAAAATAAAATACAATAAAACAAAACTTACACTATCCTAAGTCCTACCCTCCTCCATGCATACATCCACATCAAACACTTTAAATCAAATCGACGGTTATTAAAAATTCTGGACCCCCCCCTCACTATTTGAAACTTAACGAGAGGGGGGG
>ML778215.1:478301-505110 GCA_009831015.1 Picea engelmannii
AAAAAACCACTTACCACCTCAGGGGGGGTCCAGAATACCACCCATCCCAAAAAAAATCGCTTTTCTCATTTTTCGCCCATTTTTGTACAGCATGCCATCTTCCGTGGCCGATTTTGGGAAAATGACAATGAATTTTTTTAAACTGAGAGAGTTTTTTCTCCATAACACGATGAAGAACAAAAAACTCTCTCAGTGTTTTCACAGGTGCCATGAGAAGGGATAATCAAATCCATCTTCGAGGCCCTTGTTTCCATATTTTAATTTTTCCGTTACAGTCCTGATTTTGCGGGAGCTGTTACGGCCAGATGGAGACGAATTCGGTGAAACTGAAGGAGGTGTTTGTCCATAACATGCCCATATACAATAAACTCCTTCAGTTTTTTCTCATGTGTCAACTTTTAAGAGAAACAGATGTCTTTTCGGACCCCTTTTTTGCAGAAATTAGGCCCGTCTTTCATGGCGGACAGTTCCATATTTTGGGGGATTTTTGGCTATTTTTGGCCGGGGTGGTTGAATCCAACTTCCGAAATTTATGGGGAGACCTCTCCTATTTATAGATATTATTTTTAATGTAAAAGGGTTTATCAGTCAGGGACCATGATTTAAATCTTGTATCAGAGCTCAAAGAGCCAGCTGTATTTTTCATCAATTCAAATAATACAGTTGCAACAGTTACAGGATTCTTGTGTCAAATTCATTGGTGAATTTTTTTATCATTGTGATCTTTTTTCCTCTGTTATCATATATGTTTGTCTTCTCCATTGTTTCAAAGAGATTTAAGATTAGGATTTTTGTAAAAACACCCTATTCCCAGTTTAAAGCAATGTCAATGTTTTCCACTAAAAGTTAAATGCAAAATTATTTACTGCTCTGTCCTTAATTTGACCTCTTAACAATTTCCCCCCTCTACCATACCCCAATATTACGAAGAATCCAATGATTTTCCTACCTTGCCTTATAAGGCTTTCTGTAGGATTTGTTTTTGATTAAATCTCAGATTGTGACACCATTGCCCATGGTTCCTCTTCACTGCACCTACCCAACTTAGAAACTTATCCTATTCTGCATAGCTAGCGTAATATCCTATTTCAAACAAATCTAAATTTGACAAAGAGATCCCTCTCTGAGTCTTGGAGGGCTAGATCCAAGACTCGAAGTGGTTTTGATGTTTCCTCTGTGACTGCCATCATAGCCTTGGGCAAATTACAGAGTGCTAACAGAATGGCGGCTCCACTGGGAAATCTCCCCAGTAGTACACTTCAAAGCTCAAAATTTGACCACTGATGGTGTACAATGGCTAGACACAAGAAGGATAAGTTCATTCACCTAGTGACTCCAACCAACTCCAGATAGTGCCAACTCAAAGACTCCAGTGGAGGAAGAACCTAAAGCATGGCCAAGCAGCCTAGAAAGACTAGGTACTCAAGCTCAAATTGTATTCATGATATTATTGGTTTCATCTGCAATTACTTTCTCTCTTATCATGATCCTGGTCCAGAGTATATTGTTGAAATTCAGGATGATCATTTTCAACCTAAAGAGCCTCAAGAGACTAAACCCCAAATTGTAGATTATGTACATACTCATACACCTGTGCACATCCCAGATGCACCTATAGAAATCCTAGTGAGACATAAGCCTCCTGCTTTATCTCCTACTCTTGCAAAACATATGGATGGCTGTAAGCCTCTTGCTTCATCTCCTGTGCTTGCAAATGTCCCAGACTGATACAAGCCTCTAGATTTTCCTCCTATTCTTCATGACCTCCTTGTCAATTACATCAATACTTTGCCTAGGTTTGATGGAGAAAATGGGAAGATCACTGCTGAAAAACATATTCAAAACCTTGAGGATTTCCTTGACCTTTATGAGGTTGAAGATGATGATGTATGTATTAGGATGTTTGCCCTGTCTTTGTAAGGTAAAGTTAAAAATTGGTTTAGAAATATTCCAGCTGCAAGCATTAGATTTTTTCATCAGTTCAAGCAAGTTTTCTTAGATAGGTGAGTGATCATGGGAAATATTTTTCTCATCCTAGAAGAATATGACCACTTGAAAATAAATCCCGGAGAGACAATACAATAGTTCTCAACCAGGTTCAATGAGGTGTATCATTCAATACCTATGGATGTAAGGCCACCTCCTGGTTTAGCTAAATTGCATTTCCTAGAAGCCTTTGATCCAGAAATGACATTCCAGTTAAGAGAAAGAGACACTGCAACCCTAGAAGAAATGCAAAATGTCACACTCAATGTGGAAGTTAACCTGTTGAATAGGAAGGCAAAGCTAGAAGCAGTGAGAAAAGACAAAACAAAAAATGAGAGGCTGGAGTCATCAGAAGCTAAATTGGATATTTTGGCCATTGCCATGGAAGATATGATTCAGATGATCAATAGAAAAGATGAACTTGTTGTCCAAAGACATCATGTTCCATTGATTTCAGAGAAATAAAAGGTCACTATTCCCAAACATTTTGTTGTTCATCCTTGGTACCATGGTTTGGATAATGATTCTTTCATGTATTCAATTCACAACATAGTCAAAGATGAAGCTCCATCTCAACTTGTAGAGGAACAACTAGCTGATATGATGTGCATGTTTGATGGCATTCCCTACTTGGATAATCTACCCAAGTATGATCAGTATGATGATGATCATGAGGCTGAAATAGAGGTGGATTGCTCAAAGAAATCAGCCACATATGAATGTGAGGAAGAAGATCATTTACAATTTAGATATGACAATCATACCTTGCACAACAGTCATGGAAGTGAGGAGGAAGAGGTAGAAAATTTCAAAGTAAGGGAAAGATATTTTCCCTTATGTCTCTCTTCTTTTCAATTTTTGAGAAGAAATTGTAAAGAAGTTGGCATTGGCAAAGAGGGAGAATGTTCTAATCAACTAGGTGAAGATGTTGGTGCTAATGTGGAGGCTGTCCTAAATACAGAGTTGCATCCCTTTACCTACTTTGATTTTCAAATTTCAGATGAAAGATTAAAGCATCAGACGAATTATGAGTTAATCCACAATAACTCTGTACCATTATGCTTTAATTCATCTCAGTTTTTGAAAAAGAAACTTGAGTATATGCTAAAGGATAAATGCACAGAAAATCAAGAAGTTTTAGTAGAACCAATACAAAAGTCATTTCATTTTCTACATGATCCAATTTTAGATGTGTCGGATGACTTGTGTTGTCAAAAAAAAAATCCATCATCCAACTATGGGATAAAAAGTTGTTATGATATTGATATGATCAGGCAGTCAACTTCATTGTCTTTTTCAGTAGAAGTCACATTACAAAGCCCATCAGAGCAGCTGCAGCCATGTCACAAAGTGCATGAGGAGGCGAAGAGCATAACTACAACATCAAATCATGAAGTTGAGTTAGTTAAATTTGAATATCTAGTAATAGGTCAAGTTTATCTTGATCCAGTGACTATTTATATGGAGAAATTGTTCATCACAGAGCCACAATGCATTCCTAGTATTTATGTTATATGTCATGTTTATCAAGACCCTTGTGATGAAGATCAAGATGGGAAGCATTTCATGATGCCTATGGAAGTTTTGTTTCTGATATTGTTTGAAAACATTGAAAGAGAAAAGTTGTTAGAGAAGTTGTTTGACGAGATGCACTGGCATTATTGTATCATTTAGAACAATGAAATTGTCAGTAGTGTAGGGTAGGTAGCAGTTTCGAATAGGCTCAGTCATTTGAGCATCTTTTCAATATTGTATGATTTTCTAGCATAGTTTTCATTTGATAGTATCTAGTTCATTGTCCAGTCAAATCTGAGTCAGTTCGAAGATTGTAGCTGCAGTGACTCCATGGCCCGAAGAATAAAGCACCGATATGCATGTTCAGAGTTCAGTGGTTCTTGACACCTCTTGAAAGAGCTTCCATCCCCAAGTGGAGCCTATGTTGGGAACCTATAATCATAGGTAACACGATTCTTCGACTGTTGATTTGGCGTTTCTCTCGTGATGACGAAGTCTGGCTCGGTTGATCTCGTTTCTCCCCTCCATTCATTTCGCTCGATCCCCCATCACCCTGTTGCATCCTTTATCCACGCTGCACCCTCACTCTCTTGTCCTTTTGCCCCGTTGTCTACCTCTCACCCATCACCCATCCATGAATAATCAAACTTAGGATAAACACAAAGAACAATAATTTAATTAGATTAAATAATAATATTAGTATAGTTAGAATTAGTTAAACTAGATGATAACTAACTAGTTAATAATTAATTAATAATTAATTAATTAATTAATTAATAATTAAGTTAATTATCTAAGTTAATAATTAGATTAGAGTTTAATTAATTTAAATTGATTAAAAAATAAATTAAAAAACAATATTAAAATACATATATTAAACATTAAATAAAACAAAATAAAATATATAATAAAAAACATAATAAAACATATAAAATAAAATAAACTAATAAACAAAAACCTATATTAAAAAACACAAAACAAATTAAATGTAAAAACAAAAAACAAAACTTAAACAATTAAAATATAATAAAACATATATAAAAAAAACACATATAAAATACATAAAAAAAAAACGTAAAACAAAACATAACAAAACAAATTTAAAAAACAAACAAAATAAAGCAATCAAAATAAAATACAATAAAACCAAACTTACACTATCCTAAGTCCTAACCTCTTCCACACATACATCCACACGAAACAATTTAAATCAAATCAACGGTTATTAAAAATTTCAGACCCCCCTCACTATCCGAAACTTAACGAGAGGGGGGTCTGGAATGATAGTTTCTAAAAACCACCCACCGGACAGGTGTCACCCCCACATACCAGCGGACCTCCCCCCCAAAAAAACCACTTACCACCTGAGGGGGTCCGGAATACCACCCATCCCCAAAAAAAATGCTTTTCTCATTTTTCGCCCATTTTTGCTTGTTCAGCATGCCATCTTCCGAGGCCAATTATGGGAAAATGAAAACGATTTTTTAAAACCCAAGAGAGTTTTTTCTCTATAACAATACGGAGAACAAAAACCTCTCTCATTTTTTTCACAGGTGCCACGAGCAGGGAGAATCAAAGCCATCTTCGAGGCCTTTTTTCCAGATTTTCATTTTTCCGTTACAGTCCTGATTTTGTGGGAGCTGTTACGGCCAGATAGAGGTGAATTTGGTGAAACCGAAGGAGGATTTTTTCCATAAAATTCCCATATAAAATAACCTCCTTCATTTTTTTCCCAGGTGTTAGCATTGAAGAGAAACAGATGTCTGTTAGGACCCCTTTTTTGCAGAAATTAGACCCATCTTTCATGGCGGATAGTTCCAGATTTTGGGGGATTTTTGGCTATTTTTGGCCGAGGCAATTGAATCCAACTTCTGAAACTTATGGGGAGACCTATCCTATTTATAGGGATGATTTTTAATGTAAAAGGGTTGATCAGTCAAGGACCATGATTTAAATCTTGTATCAGAGCTCAAAGAGCCAGCTGTATTTTTCATCAATTCAAATAATACAGTCGCAGCAGTTACAGGATTCTTGTGTCAAATTCATTGGTGAATTTTTTTCTCATTGTGAATTTTTTTTCCTCTTTTATCATATATGTTTGTCTTCTCCATTGTTTCAAAGATATTTAATATCGGGATTTGTGTAAAAACACCTTGTTCCCAGTTTAAAGCAATGTCAATGTTTTCCACTAAAAGTTAAATGCATAATTCTTTACTGCTCTATCTTTAATTTGACCTCTTAACAATTTTCCCCCTCTGTCATACCCCAAGCTTACGAAGAATCCAGTGATTTTCCTACCTTTCCCTGTAAGGCTGTCTGTAGGATTTTTTTTTGATTAAATCTCAGATTGTGACTCCATTCACCATGGTTCCTCTTTGCTGCACCTACCCAACTCAGAAACTTATCCTATTCTGCATAGCTAGCCTAATATCCTATTTCAAACAAACCTAAATTTGACAGAGATATCCCTCTCCAAGTATTGGAGGGCTAGATCCAAGACTCGAAGTGGTTTTGATGTTGCTTCTGTGACTGCCATCACAGCCTTGGGCAAATTACATAGTGCTAACACATTCCAGGTAATATAGAGGTATGGACTCAATGTTTATTCCTTTTTAATAAAAATCACATGAATTTTTCATTTTACATATGGTTTCCCTCATATTCCCTTGTTATTTTGAATCACTAAACTTCCATATCATTATTTTCCGAATTTCTTCATGATTCCCCTAGTTTCGAAATCAATAATAATATTCAACTCTCTTCATAAGGTGATCATCTAGTTTGGCATATCTTGTCAAAAATTCCCATTTGTATGATAAAAAGCTATGATTATACCACTTCCTATGAACTTATGTTTTTTAAACTTATGGCGTTGAATTCTACCTAATGATGAGTTTTGGTCACATCACCCACATTCATCGTAATCATTGCGGAAACCAGTAAGAAAGAGATGTGATGTTACTTGTGGGTATGATCCTCACCTTATCCGTGAACATAATCTTTAGGCATGATTTATGACTTCTTCCTTACCTCGCTATAATTTCAAAGAATTTATCATTGTCCTCTCGATTTCATTATATACGCTCTTTTGGATGGCTTCTCCATCTAGATGAGCATTAATTAACCATTTTTGTGTTATACACCACTTGATTTGCTCCTACTATATCATTACTATGCCTCCATCACCCTATTCTTGTAGTGTTAAGTCCAGTACCAAACCTTGGCCTAAGTTCTACTTCCCATACTTGTTTTAAAACACGTCTTTAAGCCAACATGGGGGTTGACAGGCATGAACTAGTGTTTCATCTGTAGAGAGAAACAAAGGAGTATCAAGCTTGCAAAGAAAAATTTGAAAAGGTTGGATGGGTTCCCTTCTTGGAAAAATTTATAGGACATCATGATGGGGTATCTCATGCCTTCGTCCAGAGTTATGATGGAGAGAGCATCTAGTTGGGGGACCTGAAACTAGAAATTAGTGAAGCTAACATAGCCAAGGCGACCGGGCTACCTTCCACTAGAGAGAATTATTTCAAAGGCATCAGCATGGACAGAGGCATTAATAAACAATTATTGAAACCCAAGCACCTAGACCTAGATTGGATGAAAGGTATCTCCAGAAGCTGGATCAAAGAGGAATATTGTACAATGCTTTTCTTCTTGCATAAATTTTTAACTTGCGAAGGGAGGTATGAAATAACATTTCTTTATCATTTAAGGATTTTATTGCATTTTGAAGGATGCATGTACATAGAAATTCTTCATTTCCTATGGATGAGTCTGAACAATATGGTGAGGGGTGTTAAGTCTGCATCCAAGAAACCTGAAACTAGTCTTTATCACCATGTGCTGATGAAACTCTTGGTTGTCCATGAGTTGATAAAACTAGACAGTAGTTAGAAGAAATACCTAACAGAAAAAATTTCTCAGGGGACTTCCAAGTGTGTAGAAAAGAGTGTAACAGGGGAACATAGTAAAAGGTCATACGGGAAGAAGGGAGATAATAGAAATAAAGGACAAAAATTTAGTAAAAAAATCGATCATGTTGGCCCTAACTCACCGCAATCTGTAAGTAAATTTAACAAAGGGAAGACAAAAAATTTAGAATAACATCCTGCACCTATGGTGGCACAATCATCTAATATCAAGAACACTCAACCAAACATATCCAAGAAACAGAGGTCTGGGAATGATGTTGGGAAAGTTGCATACACTATCCCCAAGGTAATTGTGAAGTATCTCACAAGCAGGCTAGGGAAATTAGATAAAGTATTCCAGAAGGATTTCTTGAAATACCTCAGGAACATGTTTGGGGAATTGCAAAGAATACTCCAATGGTGATTATTAAAATTCCTAAAGAAAAAAGTGGAGAAGCATAAAAGAATCATGAATTGAGAGTCAAACTCAAGAATAAATGTAGAGACAATGAAGGTAGTACTATAGCACAATCCTCTAGTAGGAATACCAGGAGTACACCAGAGGAAAAAGTTCCAACCTCTACATTCAAGCCCTCTGGTAGAAAGACAAGGAGTGAAAAAAAATAACAAATTTCAGTCTCCCCATCCAATCCCTCTAGAGGAAAAGTGAAGAAGTCACAGGACAAGCAAATTCCAGTACCCAATTCTTAGACTAAAACGAAGAGGAGGATATTGTTTAAAGAGGAAATTCTTGTTCATGTGAGAACACCCGAGGAAGTTCTAGGTCCAGGACGAAGAACCACTTGGATTATGGTTAAGCAGGCAAAAATTCTTCATGTCCCTTCTTTTGCAGAATATCCAGTGGAGATTCCAACTTCACTAGAGCAAGACGAAATGTATGTAGCGACTATTAGTGAAGCAAAGGAATTAGTGACAGAAACACTAAAGGAATTAAAGAGAGAATTTGAATCCAGGAAAGAGATAACAGAGAAAGAAGTACATGAACCAGTCATCTCTTTGACCAAACATCAGTTGGAATTAAAAGTTAAAAATCTTACAAAACATAATGTAGGGTTGAAGCAAGAAATAGAGGAGTATAAAGTGTTGGATAGGCATATCAAGAAAGAGAACACATAGCTATAGGAGAATAACTGTAGACTACAGGGAGAGCATGATGAGGTCTCTACCAAGTTGAACAAAGTTTTTTTCCTAGTACAGTATACATGATTCATTAAGAGGGATCTCAAGGATGAGGCTTCAAGGATGGATATCCTAAAACCAAGGAGCTAATGTTCAAGAAAGGTAGAGGATCAACACCAGTTTTGAAATTTTGAAGACTGATTCAACAGTTTTGCATGAGGGCATGCAATGACTTAGGCATGGGGGAAATGTTGAGCCTCCTTTTTGTCACCTACAATTTCCTTATCTTGTCCATATCCTAACCAATGTTTCCTAATACATATGCACTTTCTGCGTAGTTTCCTCATGAGACATGTCCTTTAAGAAATGATTACGTGCCCATGAGCTAACTGATGTTTAATCATAATTTATGGTGATTTATTAATAATTTGGTCTAAATATTTTATGTTCAAATAACTTTCTAATTACTTTGTATGGTTCAAGAATACTTCATGCTAACAATTCCTGTTGTTGAGATCGTTTGGTACTCGTTGCTTAGGTCATCCGATACTTGTTCCTGAAGTTGTCCAGTACCCATTTCTAATATCGTCTGATACCCATTTGTTATGCTCATCTGGTATCGACTTGTATGCCCGTGTGTGTTTGGTACCAATTTTTAATCTCATTCGGTATCGACATCTATTCATGTGTGCATCCGGTACCGATTCTTATGCTCGTCCGATACCAATTTATGCAGTTTTGTGCATCCGATACTTATTTCGAATTCCCAGGATTGGTTTTTGGAAGGCGATTGTTCTCGATGAGTTCAAGGAATTTTGTCGGTTCGAACATTATTTGTTCATTGGAGGTCACTATACATTTCATCACTCATGCACTTAGTGTCATGAGGATGAAATCGTTTCCTTAAGAATCGATGTATCATCCAATTGTAATAGTTATACAAATATTTCATGTTATCTTTAGAATTGGATTGTAATGGATACTTCTATTTAAAAGAGAGATCCTTGTAGATGATAAAATATAGAGAAATAAAAGTAAAGCATATTTATGTTGTAAGTTTGGTTCTGGAAAGACTCTGGATTGTACCTCCATTTTTATGAAGCAATGATATAATTTATGTTTATAGATTATATGCTTGTGTGTACACCTTCCCTATTGTAAGTTCTCTTAAGAGCTACCTTGTTGGTATGGAAAGGGCCCACCGACCCAACTAATGTATGTCTCTTTGTAGTTAATTAATGCAGAAGCATCGCCAATGTCAAGCGAGTGTGGGGCAAGGGCCAACACATTTTAGACACATGATAAATTATTTAAAAAATTTTGAAGATAAATGCGCCAAACGTAAATGTGATAGTTAAGGAGAGGCATACTTATATATTGTAAAGGACCTTGAGCGATCCGCTCTCGTCCATAGTAGGTAGAAGGAATTTATGTTAGTAGGTAGCTTTGAATTCTCTGATTAGGCAGTTTTAGGAGTGGAGGGAAAACGGATATTGACACCCTCATTGTGTAATTGTAACATAGAAGGAGGATGCCAATTGAGAGCATAGTATTGAAGAACATTACCAAGAAGTAGAAGAGAGCATATAGAGTTGGAACAGAGAAAATATAATTGAGAAACACCAATGTACAAAGATTAAGTTAATAGAAGAAGTCTTAATTCAGATTCATGGAATTATAGTTGTTTCTTGTATGTGTATGTTGAATGGTGTGTTCATAATTTTACTCTTTTTGTTATACATTTTATTTTCTATGCTGTGCATGGATGATTTATTGTTAAATGATTGAAATCTGAGAGAGAAAGAGTTAGGAAATGAGTTTCAATTTTTTCTCTATCTGAGCGAGGGTTCCTACAAGGAGTGTAGTTGAATTGTCTGCAAGGAGTGCATTGACAAAAAGGGTTCAGAGGTTTGACTCTGAAAGCTTAGATAGATTAGATTTTGTTCTCATTCCCTCAAAGGTCCAGTTAGGCACAAGAGTCGTGCAATGTGTGCATAGACCAAGCTTGAATCCAGGGTTTGAAACCTGAGAAGCTATTGAAGGATTTGTCACTGCAAGGAGTGTGCGGGGTTAAAGGAGTTCAGCATCGAAGTGATTGAGGGTTGTTGCAAGGAATGCGTGCAGGAGGTTTTTGAAAGGCTGGAAGTCATGGAAGACCTCTGAAGGATTCAAACTTTCTAATTCATCGAAGAGAAGATATCAACGGACAAAATTCTTTGTAGAGGATTAGCGAAATCCCGCCAACTGTCCGATTTGATAGAGAAGCAAGGAGGTTACGGTTGTTACCAGAGTTTCAAGCTTAGAAGATTGTGAGCTGTTGGATCCTCACCTAGATACCCGTCAGCCGTAGGATCTGGCAGGAGTTGCATGGGGGTTAAACTCTCGCAGGAAGGGTGTAGGTCCCGAAAGGCATTGGGATATCGGAGTTTGCAATATCGAAATTTTAGAGGACAGGAGATCGGGTCACTTTATAGTGAAAACCCCAATTTTGATCTGGATTGTCCATCTTGAGGAGACACGTGGTGGAGATCAAGCACTCATCGGTATTTTGGCTACCGAGGTTTTGAGTTGACAGAGAAACTGTGACATCGGAGAATTGCAAGTCACGAAATCTCGAGATTAAATCAAGACCGTCCATCAGTTGAGACAAGTAGCGACGATCAAGAGCTTATCGACATTTTGCATGTCAGATTTTTGGGGTTCAGGAGGATAGGATAACATCAGCATTTGAATTTTTGAAATCATGAAAGATCGAGGACCATCCATCGGTTGGGACGTGTGGTGGAGATTAGAAGCCATCGACATTTCGGGATTTGGCGTTTTGTGAATCCTGAAGACAGGAGGCACACACATTTCAGAACCACAAAGTCCGAAACCCCAATAAGGTGGAGAGCTCTAGTGTGGGGCTAGATGATGTCATTTCAGCATATAGGAGGTCAGGAATAGAAACTTCAGGAGTTCCAAGGGAAAGAACCCATAAGCATTTTAGTTCCTGAAACCATGAAGTGACGAGGACCGTCCATCTCTAGGGGACGCGTGGCAACAATCTAGGTCTTCGAAGGAAAATCCCGAAAGGGAGACCATTTTGAGAAATTGGGATTAGGAGGCTCGAGAATCCTAAGGACAAAGGGGTCCATGCATTTCATCATTCGAAAGCCCGAAATCGCAAAAGACTTGGAACTATGATCATATGAAATAGTGGTCACATGGACCAAAAGTTAGCCACGAGGACTAACCGATGTTGAAGTCGTTTCGGCATTTTGGGATATCAGAGATCGGGGGATCGAGAAGGTTGAGGTTCTCGACAATGGGGATCACGAAACCCCGAAACCCAAAATTTCGGTCGGGAAGAGACCAGGGATGCGCAAAAGTTGTGACAGAGGGAAAAGAAGGAGCTGTGAATAGGGTTTTTGAGCAAAGATTCTAGTGAGGAATCAAAAGAGCCACTTCATCTCGAAGGTGAAGTTAGAACGATCCGTTAAGAACGGGAGGTCAGCGGAGAGGCTTTGCTAAGGCAGAGGTGATGTCTACATCATTAATTGTAAATATGATTCTGATTTATTTTTTTCTGTGTGTGTGTGTGAACAAAGTACTTTCATATTTTCATTACAACATTTAATTCCTTCTCTGATATGTTTCAATGATGCATTTGGTAGTAGGTCCTTTGGATGTATGGTAATTTTGAATAAGAGAGAGTTGTGCATATGATATCTCTGATTAATGGTTTGACATCTTTGTGTGAGTATGCGAGGAAAATTATTCACTTTAAGTGCTTTAATGTTTTTTCGAGACAATTTCTGTAGTGTTGTTTTCATTTTTCATATCTAAGAATGGGTTGGATATCCATATTTCATTGTACATGAGCCTATAATGGAGAATCCTACCATACTCAACTTTCTTTCCCATAATTGATTAGGTTACACTTTGCATACACAGGTACAATTAAGACCTCCATCTCTCACCATTCATGTGCTTATAATGGAGTGTTTTTACCCTACCTGGTAGTTCTTTTAAGCTCAGTTAAGTTTCCAAAATGTTAATTATTGTTTTTGTGGTTGTTCCAGGAGATAGAATCATATCCCATCTCTATATTTCATGAGCCAACAATGAGCAGATCCATCCCCTGAGCAAGAATTATGAATTATAAATTTGTTGATCAATTTTACTTTCTGAATTTTTAATTGTATGTGTGGAGTGTTATTTTAAAGGTGTGAAACAAAGTGTTTAGTTTCAGAAGAAGTTTCTTACATAGACTATACTTAGCAGACATAGACAATTATATGTTAGCGTTACATATAGTACATCAACTCTATTGATTAAAAAACTGGATTGATATATTAAATGATTGCAATTTATTGAACATATAATTGCACCAACATTTACTTTCATCATAAAAAGAAGTTTGTTTTTGTGGAGATGCACACAATAGAATATTGCAATGGTTCTTGTTGGTATTATGTTTGAGGGTGGTTATGTTTGTGTACAAGGTCTAGGAGCATGTTTTAGCACATGATTCCATAGGTCCTTCTTCTCAGGGGGAGAATATACAACATCTCTCTTTTTAATTGTTGTCAAAGGGGGAGAGTAACAAAAAAAAAAAAAAAAAAAACCTGGATGTTGATACACATTGAAAGGGAGAGTTTATTGTGCACATTGAAAGGAGGAGCAAATTAGAATAAAGGCCTTTTAGTTTCCATCAATGAAAAATGGGGTGTTTGTTGCACATATGTTGTCATTGATGTCAAAGTGGTCATGGATATTATTATTTATAGAACAATAAAAGACAAGGATGAAAAATGAAGTGCACACAATCACAAACAGTATGGCACAAAGTATGACATGCAAACAGAGGAAGTTGTGAAAGGATGAAAACATAAGTTCACAGAAGGATCAAAGGATGAAAGGATCAATGGTGCAGAATAAGATAACATATATGATCAGTTGGTGAATAAATTATTGGTGATAATATATAACTGCAACCAGATTGATAGGGGCGTGACCCATGAAGCAGTTCAGAAGTGAAGTACGATGGACAAAAAATCAACATAGTAAACTGTGATAGATTTCCCTATCGACTATTGTGAAGTGGAGGGACAAATGTTAGTGCTATAACATGATTAAGGATGTGCAATGATTGTAGGTTCCTTGAGGAAGTGCGATGAACGGTGTAGTCGAGTGTGACGAAATGAAGTTGGTCGCGTGTGAATGGTATAGAAGAAAATTTACAAGGTGCCTTAAGCTAGTGCGATGAATGATGTAGTGGACTATGATAAAACAAGTGGAATTTCAACAGTTAAGTAAGAAAGTCACTAGGGGTGTGATCACAATCTGGTGGGGTGATTCGGTGAGAACATTGCAGGGAAAGTGCGAAAAGTTGAAAACTTGTAACTTGAATTTGCGCTCTTATTCTATCTACACATTGGGTGCTCTGTAAACCAGAATGTAAATGGCTATGTAAATTTTGATGAGATGCAACATTTGGTCTATTTGATTTTTCAAATAATTCCTAGCTATAAATAAACAAGAAATATTCTTAATTTAGACAGAAGTATGTCCGCATATAACTAACTGGACTTGGATGTGGTCAAGAAATTTCCACAATATATTAATTGTTATGTGTCCACATACTTAATTTAGACATAAGTGTGTCCACATATAACTAACCAACTTTGATCTGGTCAATATATGTCCACAATATAATTGTTATGCATCCACATATAGTTATTTGAACTCAGGAAAAGATATTATAAATAGGGATGTGCATTGATCAAGTATAGCATTGATGTGCAGAGAGGGAAAAGGTTTTGAAACTATTCAAAGAATATGAACTAGAGAGATATCATATCATTTTTTAATCAAAGAGAAAAGTTTGGTGAAATGTCTAGTTATGTAAGTAATTTTTCATTAGAGAAAACTGAATATAGGGGGGTAGTGTGGTACAAGGGAGAGTGATGGTTTCCTCATTCTATAGGTTGGTTCCTGAGAGGATTGGTATCCTCATAATTTTTAACAGGTTGGTTCCCAAGAGGATTGGTTTCCTCATCATTTGTAACAAGTTGGTTCATGAGAGGATTGGTGTCCTCATTATTTTCAATAGGTGGGTGTGTTTCGAGATGAAAAATTATAAATTGTAAGTTGGTGCTTGCATAAGAACATAAAGAAATATGTTATGTGGCATTCTCCAACATTGGGTTTCCATGTAAACATTCTAGTGTACTATGTCTTTTATGTTGTTTTGATTTTTGTATGTATTAGTGATTAAGTAAGAACTTAAAAATAATATCAATCATTTAAAAAAAAGGAAAATAGGGAAAATTGATGTAATATTGATTCACCCCCCCTCTCAATTATTGTGAGTCTTAACACTTAGTTCATAGTGGCGACACTCATAATTTCATTCATATCTTGCTTGCCCAATAAATAAATTGTTATATGTGTGTTGTCAACAATTTTCAAATCATGATTTCCAATGGTGGTTCCATGAAATGTGGGGGGAGTTGTGAAAATGTGTGCCTAGATATTTTTTAGTATAACTTGAAATATCACATATTTTATATTGGCATGGGTCATTGTGACATTGTTCTTGGTGTTGAATTCTTACGCACTCTAGCCCCTATGACCATGAATTTTAAGGATTTTACTATGAAATCTCAACAATAAGGAAAATAGTATAAATTCTAACCAACTAAAAGGGCTATCCGCATGGAAAAGTTACCCAAAATAGGGCATTATAGCATCATTACCCAACTCCATTCCATTCAAGTAGTTGAGAATCCCTTTGTGCACCCCAACCTTCAATCCATCCTTTCCCAACATCACATTATTTTCCAAACTCCCCGGGGTCCCCCCTCACGCGATGACCATGACCATTCCTTTCCTTTAATTTTGAGTAGTATTCCTCCCAACATGCACCCTTATTTCCATCTCTTTGATAAAAAAAATGAAATTGAGAAAATTCTTCAAGAATTGCTAGAAGTGGATTTTATCCATCCCAGTAAGAGCCCCTATTCTTCCCCTATTGTCATGGTCTTCAAGAAGGAAGTAACTTGGTGCATGTTTCCTGATTTTCATTCCCTCAACAAAATTGCCATCAAGGAAACATTTCCCATTCTTGTCATAGATACCTTCTGGATGAACTCAGTGGGGCTCAATACTTTACCAAACTTAACCTTCGTTATGGATACCACCAAATACATATGAAAGAGGAAGACATTCTAAAGACTATATTTTTCACTCATGGGGGGCCCTATGAATTCTTGGTCATGCCCTTTGGTCTCTATAATTCCTCCTCCACTTTTTAAAGTCTTATGAATCATGTCTTTTATCCTTTACTTCATCATGTTTTGTTAGTATTCTTTGATGATATTATCATCTATAGTAAAAATTGGCAAGCCCATCTCACCCATGTGGATCAAGTTCTCCATATCCTCTCCAAGCACAAACTTTTCCTCAAACATTCTAAATATTCTTTTAGCATCTCTAAAGTTGAGTTCATAGGTCGTATTGTTGGAAAAGATGGTGTATGGGTGGATCCTAAGAAAATTGAAGCTATGCAGAATTGGCCTTGCCCTAAAAATATTAAAATGTATGTGGTTTCATAGGTTTAAGAGTCTATTGTCGCAAGTTTGTTTATAATTATGGAAAAATATTGGCTCCTCTTATATCTCTCCTTAAAATAATGCTTTTAGATGGACTCTAGGAACTGACCAATCCTTACAAGCCTTGAAATAAGTTATATGCACTACTATTTTATTGGCCCTACCTCACTTCACCAATAACTTTGTTCTGGAATGTGATGCATCAGTGAGAGGAATCTGGGAAATCCTTATGAAAGATGGATGATCTTTGGCTTTCACCAGCAAACAGTTGTCAGGGAGACATTTGGGCCATAATCGATCTATGAAAAGAAAATGATGGATATTATTCATGCAATGGATCTCTAGAACCTTTATGTATTGGGATGATGATTCCAAATTAAAATGGCTCATTGAATCCTCAATCACTTCCTAGAACAATGGATTTCATCCGCAGAGAAACAAAAATGGGTGACCAAGATTTTGGATATGATTATGATATCATTTACAATAATGGAAAAGAAAATATGTTGGTTGATTCTCTTTCAAGGAAATATGAAGAAGAAGGGTCCCTCTTTTCCCTCTCATTCCTTGTCAACAATTGGCTTCAATCTATTCGTCGAGAATGGTTGCAAGACCCCAAAATTTCTATCATAATCCAACAACTACACAGGATCCCCAAGATTCTCCAGAGTACTATTGGCACAATGATGAGTTTAAATATAAAGGTCGCATATATTTAAGTAAATAGTTGGTTTTTAAATCCATGGTGCTCTGTAAGTTTCATGCTTCACCTACCACGGGTCATTCAGATTTTACCAAAAATTATGAAAGATTCAAACGTTCCTTCTTCTGGGATGGTATGAAATAGGACATTTTCACCTTTGTGGCCAAATGTGATACCTGTCAATGAAATAAGGGTGCGACTATTAAATCTCCATGCACACTCCAATCGCTTCCACTTCCACCTACTATTAGGATGGATATATCTACGGATTTCATTGTTGGCTTACCCAAATAAGGAAATAAGTCATCCTTCAAGGTGGTAATCGATTTTCTTTCCAAATATGCTCATTTGTGTTCTCTTCAACACCCATTCACAACATCCACAGTGGCTCAAATGTTTATGGATAATATATTCAAACTCCACGGAATGTCTCATTCTATTGTTTCTCACTGAGATCCACCTTTTACCGACAATTTCTGGCAAGAATCATTCAGGCTCCAACCTAGCACATAATTGCATCTCAGTGCAACCTATCATCCCTAGACTAACGAACAAATGAGAGTGGACAACAAATTTTTGGAAAAATATTTGAGGTTTTTTGCGTCCGATAGACAACATCAATGGGTTTAGTGGTTACCACTAGATAAATGGTGGTATAACACCTCTTACTATACTTCCACTCGCATGACTCCCTTTGAAGAAATGTACAGAAATAAGCCAACATCGATTCTTCCATACATGTCAGTTGTCTCAAAGATTCAGGAGGTTGACCACAATCTTACAGTCTGCATGACCATTCTCCATACTCTCAAAGAAAATTTGGTTATGCCATAGAACCTGTTGGAGCCGGAGGTCACTCCTGGATTGCTTGCAGGAGCAGAGCCCGACGCCCATCAGTTTAATTTCACAATTTGTTTAAAGGGGTGATCAAATGGAGGAAAACTCATAACAATATCCTAACAACTCAGAAAATAGGCTCGGCATGCATGGACGAGTGAGGTCTTGATAAACTTCAAACAGTGAGTTGCAGTAAAGGGTGAGTAGGGGGAAGACTTGCATGAGAAGAGTGTGAAGGTCTATCATAAACATCCGGTTTGTGAAAGACTGGAGAAGAAAGCATCCAAATGCAAGATCCTTTTACATTCAAACACAAAAGACCAGAGAATACAATAATGTCAAAACAAATCCTTTATCATAACAAGATTGCAACAATCCACGCGACTCCTTCGACTATGAACTCTCCAGAATGAGATGAAACACAGATGGAAAAAGAGAATTGTTTTTCATAAACCAAGAAGTCTCAAAAATGGATACATGGCCAGGAAACTAGAATGGTTGTTAAAAATTTACAGTCGGGAGCTTATCTCTACCATCGATAGATACAAAAATGGCGAAAACGCCTTCATATACTCAAACTAGCAACAACAACATAATCGAGATGTAGCATTGAAAGCTTTGCGTCTGCATGGCTACTGACACTCTACAGCTGCAATCTTTGAATGGACGTGCAACTTATGGCAGGCGCGATCGATCTTTTGACAGTTTTATCGATGACTCGATGTGCCTTTAATTCATTGCCGGACTTTCCCATTATGGTGGAGATGATGTCTAACTACCACCAACCGCTTCAATAACTTCTTTCTTGGGATTGAGGACGACCTGGAAAACTCATCATTTTGGGATGTGGAAGACCCCTCATGCTGCCACCTAGAATAACTGAATGGCTCAACGAATGGGCGTGGAGGCCAGCACGAAGGATGGGGCGCATGACAGGAGTGGTGGCGTCGGACTATGAGGGTGTGAAAGAAGTGGCGAGGTGCGAGAAGGGAGACAGAGGTGGGCACATGGCAGAAGACAACAAGTGGAAGGGGAGGAAGACGAGAGATAATGGACTCACTCTTTAGAGAGAGACTGACATGGAAAGGAGCGGGACACATGGAAAGCGACGAGTGGATGATGAGAAGGAAGGAGGACCACGCGGACCAAAGAGGGGAGGCGTATGGATGACACATGGCAGCAAAAGAAAGGTGGTATGAAATATGACATGATGGGAGAGGGGCCCACGCAGGATAAAAACAGAGCAGCTGAGAATGATGGGATTGTGTGAGCGTCGTTGATCCGAGTGCTCTAATCTTGGCTGTCAGAAAGCTGCATTCGTGATTCCGGACCCCCCCCCTCCGCTTAAAGGTAGAAAGGCAGGGGGGTCCAGAATTTCCTTTATCATCGTTGATCCAGGAACGCTGATCTGGACCATTGGAGAGGTGCACCCCCGATTCCAGACCCCCCCCCCCTGCTTAAAGGTAGAAAGGCAGGGGCGGTCCGGAATTCCATATGCGCCATTGATTCGGGTGTGCGAATCGCTGCCGCTCGGACATGCTCGTTGCTTACCACGGGCGCATTATCACCCAAAACTTAGGACAAGTGGGTTTTTAACCCATTCTTTTGCATTATAGCCCTCTTACAAGAAATATCGCTAACATTTGTCTCCATGGGGGATAGATTCGTCCCTGTGATGCTCTAAGAACTCTTTTGCAGATTCAGTGCCTTCGTTGTTGGGCTATGGAGTCTCTTATTAAACTTAAAAACAAAAACAAAACAATATTTACAAAGAAAAGAGCCGGTTGCGGCTCACAAAAAACATTTTTTCAGGAAATGCCCATTTACTGGGCTGCTAAAAACTTCTTTGCCTTCTAGATCCTGCAACCTGTAAGTGTTGTCTGAAAATAATTCAAGGATCTTGAAAGGCCCGAACCAGAGGGCATCAAATTTACTGTGTTTTCCCTTTTCCTACCTGGGTGCATCCCATTTGAGCACCAGATCACCCTGCTCGAATCCTTTCTTTTTGTTCTTCCTATCAAAAGCCTGCTTGATCTTCTGTTGATGATTGTAGGCTTTGTCCATGATCTGTTCTCTGATCTGTTGCACTTCCACCATATGATGAATCCTTCTGAGCACATGGTTAGGGTCTCCTTCGAGGTCCTGGAGGAATTTAGCCAGAGATAAGGCGAGTTGAGTAGCGAAAATTGCCTCTATTCCGTAAACAAGTTGGAAGGGAGAGATGCCAAGCGATTTCTTGGTTGTTACCCGATTAGCCCAAAGAGAAAATTTGAGCTTGGAGTCCCAGGCCCTTTTATTGTCCTCCAGTAGCTTCTTGATGAGCTTGATTAGGATTTTATTGGAGGACTCTGCCAATCCGTTTCCTTGAGGATAGTAGGGAGTAGAATGAATCAGTGAAATATTGAACTGATCACAGAACTTGACCAGAGGCTCAGACCGAAAAGGAGAGGCATTATTAGTGAAAATTCTGCTGGGGCAACCAAATCTAGATATAATATCTTCTAGGAAGCTGATAATCACTTTGTGAGAAGTGCTTCTGGTAGGGTAAGCTTCTATCCATTTGGTGAAGTAGTCGGTTGCAGTTAGAATCCATCTGTGTTGGCCACTTGAGGGAGGATGAATTTCTCCGATAAAGTCCAGTCCCCACTGCTGAAAGGGTGTTGAGACTATCACAGGCTTTAATGGCAGAGATTTGAGCTGCTTCTTTCCTGAGAATTTCTAGCATTTAATGCAAGCTCTGACTTCCCTGCGGACATCAGGGAATAAGGTGGGCCAATAATACCCAGCTCGGAGGATCTTGTGAGCTGTGGTCTTCCAAAAATGATGGCCTCCACAGAGACCGCTATGGAAATTGATCATAACTTTCTATGCCTGTTGCGGGTCCAGACACCTTAATAATACCCCTAGAGGGTCTTTCCAATACCAGGCTTGGTCTATGAGGCAATACCTGACAGCTTTGAGCTTTAAAGCTCTTGCTTTGCTTTTTTCCATCCCATTAGGAGGCCTCAACTCTTGCAAGAAATACAAGATATCCTTGTACCAGGCGCATGCTGCTAGTGGTAATGCATTATGGGACTACGTGTGGGATGAATCAGCTCGCTCGTTGATGAAATTGATTCCCAAGGCCCTGCAATTGGATTCAGCCAGCAACTTGGCCAAACCTTGCCCCTTTATCAACTTGGTGGGCTTAATCTCCAGGTCAAATTCTAGGGTCTTGGCGACACATTTACCCCTTCTCCCATCTATGCCAGGCTGTATAAGAATGTCCTTCACAGAGGTGGAAGGGACATATGCAGTGATCTTTGAATGCAAGACATAGACTCTGAAATCTTTGAGAGCTTTCACCAAGGCATAAGCCTGCTTCTCCATGACCTCGTACTGGAGCTCTGAATCTCTCAGTGCCTTCCTAAAGAAGGCAATGGGCTGCTCTTTCCCTTGATCATTTTTCTGCAACAAAACTGTTGTTACTGTATCATAGGAAGCAAAAGAAAATATCAGAAAATCTTTTGAATAATCGAGACTGATTAGCACAGGCGCCTCAGTCAACGCCTTCTCTGGGTTCAGAGGTCCATTTCACTTCATTCCCCTTCCTGAGCATAGTTGTGATGTGTTTTACCAACTCAGCAAAATTCGAAACAAACCTCCTCAGAAAATTAATCCTTCCCAAAAATGCTTGAACCTCTTTCTTAGATCTAGGAAGTGACAGATCCTGAATTGCTTGTACTCTGTCAGGATCAATTCTCACTCCCTTTGTTGACACTATATGGCCTAACAGTTTCCCTTCTTGCATAGCAAACAATGATTTCTTGGGATTCATGGAAAGGCCAAACCTTTGACACTTCTAAAAAACCCTCTTCAAGTGGTAGCGGTGCTCTTTATCAGTCTTGGAAAAGACTGTTATGTCGTCTAGGTAAATCACCACAAACTCATCCTTTTCTCCGATGAAGGCTATGTCCATGGCTCGCTGAAATGTTGCTCCCGCATTCATCAGTCCGAAAGGCATCTTGGAATACATGAATGTGCCCCAAGGAGTGGTGAAGGTTGTTTTCTCCTTGTCCTCAGGCATGACTGATATCTTATTGTAGCCAGAGAAACCATCAATCATGGATATTCTGGAAGCATCGGTGACCTTCTGCAATATGTGCTCCATGTTGGGCAGGGGATAATTATCTTTCCTTGAGCTCCTGTTCAAGTTTCTAAAATCAACACAGAGTCTGATTTCGCCACTTTTCTTTCTTACTGGGACCAAATTGGCCACCCAGTCAAAATATCTCAAGGGGACAATGATCTGGGCATCCAGCAACTTCTTCACTTCCCTCTCCATGATAGGTAACAACATGGGATTTATCTGTCTCAGCTTCTGCTTGAATGGTGTAGCCTCTTCTTTCAGTGGGATATTGTGCTCAATGACTGACGTGTCATATGTCTTGAGGTCTTCGTAGATCCATGCAAACACATCAGCAAACTCCCTCAGCAACTTAGTATATCCGGCCCTCTGCTCCTCGGTCAAACTCTTTGACAACTTGACAAACTAAAAGATCCTCTAGTGTACCTATGTTGCACTCAATTGTGTCAGTGTCATCACCTGAAACTCTACCCTTTACTGCCACATCATTCCCATCAAACAACCTTTCTAATGGGATTAGTCCTTTTGATATGTGATTGCTTGGTAGCTGTATAATCTGGTGGTCGGAAATTTTATTCAACATCTATCCAGGGTGAGGGTTAGGTTCCCCTTCAATGTCAGGATCCTCATCTATGTGCAATGAAGAAAATTCATCCACTGATTGGAGAAACTTTTCGATCTCTTGATCATCCTCAAATACCTTCCAATGCTTGACATTGTCTGGTATAGAGGGCCTGTATTTTATTTCAACATCAGACCTGACAGTGGACAGTGCAGGAACTTCAAGCAGACTAGCTGTGAAAGCTAAAAAGTCAGCTAGGGCATTTTCTTCCCTTGGAATGAAAGAGATGTTAAAATCCAGGAAGAAATTATTCACAAGGTCCCATAGCTCGTTCTTGTAATTCCTGAGACGAGGATGCTTAGCTTGATAAACGTTTTTGACCTACTGGACAATTAATTATGCATCTCCAAACACAGCCATTTCCCTTATTCCCATTTCCTTTGCAGCTCTTAATCCCAGAACCAGAGCCTCATACTCTGCCACATTGTTGGTGACTTCAAATTCTAGCTTGTATGACAGAGATATGGTCTCTTGAGAAGGGGATATTAATACCACTCCGGTACCTGCACCTATACTGGAAGAAGCTCCATCAAAGAACATCTTCCAAACATAGGTGGTTGGAGGAGGCATCTCTTGATTGATAATGGGTTGTTTTCTAATTTGCAAAGGGGCCTTAGGAGTCTCAGTGACTTGTAACAAGCTAGGCCCTAAATCAGTGTCAAGTGCAAAGATGGGGTGATTAGTGGGGTTTGCTTCATCACTGACAATGTAAGCTAGCTAGGCTTCTCTGTACAATATCTTGTGTTCCCCTCCAAAGAATAGAATGGTGGCATATGTGAGGTCCATATGTAACGTCCCTCCGAGTCTCTTAATCCAAGACCTTGACAACAACATGCCAAACTTGGGGGGAACGTCAGCTACCACAATATCCATGACCATACTCTTCATGGGCAGATGAAACAAAGAGACTACCAAGTCCTAACTCTTCCATGACATCTTTGGGCATGAGGTTGTGAGAGGCCCTTGAATCCATTAAACAATTGTGCAATACTTTGTGATGTATGTTCAGGGAGGTGTAGAAGGGAGGGGATGAATCACCTCTGTCTTCCACCATGGGGCCTAGGACAACTGCTGGCTTTCATCTTGGAGGTTTATGAAGTCTGTGGAAGGGCATGAGGATTCAGATTTTAGAAGGTCAGAGAAACGCTTTTTGATTTCATCATGTTTGATTAGCTCAGTGAGGGGTACAAGAATTCTAATCTTTTGAATTCCATGCTCGAAATTAAAGGAAGATGAAAGGTTTGGGATTTCTCTAATTTCAGGAACATGATTTTGGACAATGGGAGAGAGGGGTTGGGCCTTCTTACCTCTGTGACTCTCTGCTACCTCATTAGCAAGATTCTCTACTCTAGTGGACTGTTCCGGAACATTATATGTTGTTGCCTTTTTGTCGAATCTCAGGTTATACCTGCCTCGACCACCACTAACCTTGTCTCCCTTGCTCAATTTATTTAGTTGATTGTTCATGAGAGACTCCTCGTATGTTGATTGAGTCAGATGAGGGAAAGGGGGAGTGACTTCTAAACAGTGTATTTTAGGCTTAGGCTCGTCTGTTTCCCATTCTTCTTCCTTGGCCACAAAATTGTTCTGGAAGGGAGCCTGAATTCTTTGGTTTTCCCTGTCTCTTTCCTTCTCTCTATGCATAGTTGGAGGAGCAAAACTATTTTGCCTTCTGAAACCTGCTCTGTTCTCAGTGCTCTAAGGGCCCTTGTTTATTTGTTTCCTTTCCACTTTCAATCTCTCCATCTCTTCTTTCAGAAATTTCATCACCTGGGTCAGCTCATTCACTTGAGGGTGGGGCAGTGATGGGCCGGAAGCCGAGGCTTCCGATTTTCCCTTCCTTCTGTCTGCGTCAGCCTTGTCCCTCAGTCTATCAACTGCTAATATGTTGGATTCTACTTCTATAGCTACATCTTGCATCTGGGCTAAGGAGGTGGCTCTTCTTTCTCTCAATAGAAGACAGAAATCAGGGTCAAATGCACCAGCATAGGATATCTGAGCAGAGGCTTCAGATGGCTTTACCTCTGCAGGAATATTGTTATACATCTTATTGAATCTTTTGGAGAAGTCAGAGACAGACTCTCCTTCCATATTCTTCAGGGACCCAAACTTTGTCATGTAATATATGTAATCTTTTCTATCTCCCCACTGTCTCAGGAAAACATTATCTAGGGCTTCAATGCCAGCAATAGATCCAGGGGCCAGTCCCCTAAACCATTTTCTAACCTCACCATCCAAGCTTTGGACAAAGATTCTCATCCAAACATCTTCATTCTCAATGTTGAGGTTGTCTACATAACTGTAAAAAGCATCCAAGCGCTCTTCTGTAGTTATGTCTCCTTCCCCAGCGAACTTAGGCATGTATTTCAAATAGTCTCCAGCAGGGAGGGGATTCATAGGATGGGGTAGGATTAAAGGAGCATATCTAGCGACGACTATGGCATCCATCCTATTCGGAGGGGGATTAGCACCAGCCATAGGGATATTAGGTGGAGGAGAACTTGGAGGAGAAGGAGTGTGAATAGGAGATGTCGGATAAGAGGCTCTTAAAGGAGATGACGGGGAAAATAGAGAGAGGTCTAAGGAACCTGAATGTGCAGATGTTTCTCTCTATGCAACAATAGTAATGAAAGGAGGGGTGGTGAAACCTTTTGAGGCCTGAGGTCTGTACTGAGGCACAACTTCCAGGGAAGGGGGAGCGACAAGGATCTCTCCCTCTGGTACCAGACCAGGAGGAGAAAAATCAGCAGGAACACTCCCGAAATTCAGAAAATGGGAAACCTCAGAGGAAGGACGAACAGGAAGCTTAGAATAAGAAAATGGAGTTTTTACATAAGGAGGTGGGGAAATACCTGATTCGAAGGCAAAGATTTCTCCTTGAGGAGCCTTTCCCTTTCTGAGAATCACCTCCGGATTTTCTTCAGTTGTAGCCAGAGGCAGTTGTGGATGGGACTGCGTATGTATGCCGCCATAAGCCACAACTAATCTAACGGGTTCGCCTCATTGGAGTCATCACAATGGAGTCGCCAGGTGCACAGTAGCAATCTTCAAGTTCTGATATCTGATGCACCTTCAGAATCAACTTAATCTTTGTCGTTCAATCCCGGGGAGAATATTCAACTTCGTCCTCGGCAACGACGCCAGAAATGTTGGAGTCGAAGGTCACTCCTGGATTGCTTCTAGGAGCAAAGCCCGACGCCCATCAATTTAATGTCACGATTTGTTTAAAGGGGTGATCAAATGGAGGAAAAATCATAACAATATCGTCTCAACTCAGAAACTAGGCCCAGCATGCATGGACGAGTGAGGTCTTGATAAACTTCAAACAATGAGTTCCAATAAAGGGTGAGTAGGGGGAAGACTTGCATGAGAAGAGTAAAAAGGTCTATCATAAACATCTGGTTTGTGACAGACTGGAGAAGAAAGCATCTGAATGTAAGATCCTTTTACATTCAAACACAAAATACCAGAGAATACAATAATGTCACAACAAATCCTTTATCGTAATAAGATTGCAACAATCCACGCGAATCCTTCGACTATGAACTCTCCGGAATGAGATGAAACACAGATGGAAAAAGAGAACTATTTGTCATAAACCAAGAAGTCTCAAACATGGATACATGGCCAGGAAACCAGAATGGTTGTTAAAACTTTACAGTCGGGAGCTTAGCTCTACCATCGATAGATACAAAAATGGCGAAAATGCCTTCATATACTTAAACTAGCAACAACAACAAAATCGAGACATATCATTGAAAGCTTTGCGTCTGCATGGCTACTGACACTCCGCAGCTGCAATCTTTGAATGGCCGTGCAACTTATGGCAGACGCGATCGATATTATGACATTTTTATCAATGACTCGACGTGCCTTTAATTCATTGTCGGACTTTCCCATTATGGCAGAGATGATGTCTAACTACCACCAACCGCTTCAATAACTGCTTTCTTCGGATTGAGGATGACCTGGCCAACTCATCATTTTGGGATGTGGAAGACCCCTCGCGCTGCCACCTCGAATAACTGAATGGCTCAATGAATGGGCATGGAGGCCAGCACGAAGGATGGGGCGCATGAAAGGAGTGGTGGCATCGGACTATGAGGGTGTGAAAGAAGTGGCGAGGTGCGAGAAGGGAGACAGAGGTCGGCACATGGCGGAAGACAACAGGCGGAAGGGGAGGAAGACAAAAGATAATGGACTCTCTCTTTAGCGAGAGGCTGATGTGGAAAGGAGTGGGACACATGGCAAGTGACGAGTGGATGATGAGAAGGAAGGAGGACCACGCAGACCAAAGAGGGGAGGTGGATGGATGACACATGGCAGCAGGAGAAAGGTGGTTTGAAAGATGAAATGACGGGAGAGGGG
>ML778215.1:505165-531527 GCA_009831015.1 Picea engelmannii
CCCCCCCCCCCTCCGCTTAAAGGTAGAAAGGCAGGGGGGGTCCAGAATTTCCTTTATCTCCATTGATCCGAGTGCGCTGATCTGGACCGTTGGAGAGGTGCGCCCCCGATTCCATACCCCCCCCCGCTTAAAGGTAGAAAGGCAGGGGGGTCCAGAATTCCATATGCGCCGTTGATCCGGGAGCCCGAATCGCTGTCGCTCGAACATGCTCATTGCTTACCACGGGCGCATTATCACCCAAAACTTAGGACAAGTGGGTTTTTAACCCATTCTTTTGCATTCTAGCCCTCTTACAAGAAATATCGCTAACAGAACCACATGAAGAAACAGGAATATCATGGTCATTCTGAACATCAATTTTTGAAGGGGACCAGGTGTTTCCCATCTACAAATATACAAGAAGACTTCACTAAAATCTCAGCAGTGTCAGAAACTTGACCCCAAATTATATAGTCATTATACTATTCTAAAACACATGGTACCAGTGGCATATCCGTTATCCTTTCCCATTCACTCCAAGCTAAATCCTTGTTTTCATGTCTCATGCCTAAAGAAAGTGATTTTCACCAAGTGCCACACCTAGATCAATCTACTAGAGTTGGATGAAGAAGGTTCCATTTGGTTGCAGACAAAATATGTATTAGACCAATGTGAGCATCGTCTCCTTCAATCAACCATCAAGGAAGTTTTAGTTCATTGGAAGGATACTCGACTAGAAGATGCCACTTGGAGCCAACTACCTGTTAGAATATGAAAGATGTGTGCTCATTTTACCATCTAAAATACCCTTTTCACCCAACCATAGGCCGAAGCCACCCTCCGAGCACCTTAACCTTGACAGAGAATCACTCTGGAAGCAAACCATAGGCTAGATAGCCAAACAAAGGGTAGGGCACCTTTCCCCAAGGATAGTGCATCACAAAGAGATGATCAGATAGTCCAAGCGTAACTGCTAGCTGCATTAGCTACAACGACAACTCTCTTCCAAACCTGCGCAGAAACTAGGAAATTGCAGTGCGCACAAGACTGGGAACTACAATTATGAGACTGCTTGCCAGAATGAGAACTGGCCTCCTCTATTTATACTAATTCTGGCTAACTTCTAGGGCCAAATTCTCATTCTGGGTCTCTGTCTGTTTAGTATATAATATTATTTCTAGACGACTTCTTCTCTTGGAGACTAATAACCTAATATAAATTATCTTCTTGAGCTGACAAGTCTTCTAGGGTTATTAGCCAACTCATTAGGGTTTCTTCTTGCTTCGCAGAGTATTCTATCCTTGTCAGGTTTACACATGGAGGTAAATATGATCTGAAAATAGAAGGCTGACTTGTAATTCTATGCAAGCACCCTCTACTTCATTTAAAATAAACTTTATAGGACCTTGCTTTATGTGTTAAAATATGCAAGATGATTTATGTGTTAAGTTCATGCTTCTTCTTTTCAATGTTCATGTGTGAGGAAATGTTCTTTTAAAAGGTTAAATATGTGCTTTAAACAAATACACAGCAACATCACTTGCATCAAATAACCCATCAAACTCACAACAATAACAAGATGATAAAGGAGTTCACCCCTCTCTGGGCTACATCTCCTTGAGCCTCCTTCAATGGACTAGGCTCTTTGGGATTAGTTTTTCAAATATTATTTTACAAGATTCTGCTCAACTCCAATGGAAATATTGACCGTACCATTGGGTTTAGAATACATAAAAACCCCAAAATGACTATTACAACTCTGAAAATTGATCATGGCTCCTTTGGGCATGACCTCTTCTACATGTGGCCTTAAGCTTCCCTGAGCTTCTCTTTGGAAAAAACACCTGTAAAATTATTCAAATGGATCTGAAACCTATCCCAAAATGTTCAAAGCATACTAAATAGCCAAAAATGATTATTCATTTACAGAAAACTAACATAGACTCATCTGAGCAAGACCTCAAACAATGAGGGCTTCAAACTCCCTAGAGCTTGCTGAAACTTCAATGGCTAAAAACCTACAAAATAAGTCTTCAAATGGCCTTGATAATAGTTCCAATGGATTCATCACATCCACAAACCCCTAGCTGGGCTTTTACAACACCTCATTTGGAAAAAAAATGAAGAAGTTAGGCCTCCTGCCATTTTCCTCCTTCAAGCTTGTTGTCTCTGGTTCACCAAAATGCACCTGTGTGTGAGTAACCTCGCTTCTGAGCATTTCCCTTGCCTAAACCCAGCACCTGCGTGCATCTCCACAAAATGCGACAATTTTTCGAACAGTTAGGGAACTAAGCCCCCAAATCCCGGAGGTGTTGGGCGCATGGGGGCCATGTGGCCACGTCCCGCGCATAAAAAGGGCTACCCGTTGCTACCATTGAACATGCATGTGACAAGTGGCTAGGCGTGTGGCTGTTGAACATTTGAACCAATTTCAAAATCCCATGCACAAACATTATGGTCATATGTTATTTGTATATAGGATCGGGGCTAGACACCAATGTGCGTGCCTCCATGTATGGTAAGTGGTCGCATATAAAATTGGTCATATGGTAATCATAATATAACCGCGGGCTCCGTTTGCAATCCAAACCCACGCGTGTTGTCTGTGTGGTAAGTGGGCACATGGGCAAACATGTGAAACTGGGGGCTGAACATACCATACTCCTGCGCTAAACTTTGTGTTGTGGTCGCATGTTAATACAATAGAACCACGAGTCGGGGCTAAGCCCCGACCCGACCCCCCACCATTTAATACAATATTCAACTTTAAATACATTAAAAAACACATATGAAATAAGAACCAACGCGCGGGATATTGGTAGCCCACACTCTGCGAAGGCACTCCACTGTGGATGAAGGTCCTTGGTTCGACCCCCACGGACTCCATATAATTTTACAACCAACCAACTAAAAACGGTGCCACGTGGTAGCCCATGATTGGGCCACGTGGCACCACACCATTTGACCAATAAATGCCATGTGTCTTCAAATGATTCACCCAAAATCTGCCAATAAATGAATGCCATGTCACCTGCCAATTCATCTCTGCCATATCATCATATGGACATGCCACGTCAGCATCTGTACAGACTGTACGGACTGCACAGTCAACATCCATATTTTTTTTACCTATTTGATGATTCGAACAGATCACGATATCTCTCATTCCCGATGTCCGTTTGAGACGAAACAAGTTGTGTTGGGTTCATGATGATGAGGGCAACGCTCTCATTCGTTTTGAGTCAACTCTGAGAATGTTGATTTTTGAGCTAAAATTTGACCCTTGGTCTAGATTCTGATCACACCTTCCCACTAAAAGGATTTTGGACCCACAAAATCTTATGATTATATATCTGAGCTTCAATACTCTTCTTCTTTCAAGTTCTATCAACTGTTTCTACTTGAAAAGTCTTTTCGACAATCACCTGGATACTTTGACATGCCTTGCACTGCAACTGACTATGTCCCTCAACCACTATTCTCTGGATGTTGCTAACCCACTGTTCTCTCTGTTCTTGGAAGACTTCCAAGCTTCCCACTGAGAATCAAGTCCCTCTTGTGAACTCTTGGATGTCAACACAATCATCTCTATAATGGCTGCAAAAACTTTCCTGCGACATCTTGTCACAAGCCAAGAAAACCATCAATCTTGAAAACAAATTATACAATACTGAAAATGATGCCAACAAATTCTTTTTGCTCTTCAAGCAAACTATCGCATCTTGTACTTCATCAAAGCACATGGCATTTTCCTGCATCTTGGAATACTCAAAATCGACTTACAAGCCAACAAACACCATCAACTAAACACAAGTCAAAAAACATGATCGACACAACATAATCGTCAAGACAACATCGACACAAGTCAGGACTCATTTGAAACATATCGACCTTCCCCAAATACAAGTCAACATTCATGATACACAATCATGTTACATTCATGATGAACTATCACTAAGTTCATTGTTTACGCACACACAAAAACACATGCATGTGCATAGCTCTTCAACTCTCCTTCCAGTGCAAACATAAGTACATAAAACCCGAAACATGTGGGTACATAAGCGCTGAATATGAGAAATATATATGGCTGTAACAAATGAGCATCATACCCCTCTTTTACATCCCTGACGAAGTTGTATAACACAAGAATGAATTCAAAAGAAATGCATTCACATGCAAACTTGCATCTTACAAGTTATGATACACTGTTGCAACTTGTCAAACTTCAACAAAAATGAATAGATAAGGCTGAAATGTGCATCTACAACAGAAAAAATGCAAGCCTTAATTACTCAAGAAATCCAACCATTTCTTACCAAGCCAACTCAAAGGTGAATTCTTCTGTTGAAAGTCGTCTTCTTGTAAATCATCTTGACTCACATCAATGATGGAATATCCTCTTCCATTCTTGCCAATCTCTTTATCCATCTGCTTCTTATGCTGTGGATGAGTGGTTGGATGCAATGTCCAAAATTGGTCAATGAGATGACCCCTCTTCTGACAATGAGTGCAAATCGTTTGCATGCTCTTTTCAAGTTGTCTTTGCTTGGAAAGTTTCCTGAAAGTGGTCAATCGTTTCCAACATTTTGAAACATGATGGTTATATAAACCACAATATGTACATGGACTTTTTCTTCCATTTTTACATGTAAATTTATCATACTTAACATAATCAAAAGCAAATGAATGATAAGCAGAATTATACCTTGAACATTCACCTTTATCGCCTCTTTGAGGAGGTGAATTTGAAGAGTTACAAGCTCTCCTTTGAAGACCAACAATAGTGTTCTTGTCCACATGGCTGTCATAACTCTCTTGTTTCACACATTTGCATTCATCTTGAACACAAGCCTTTCATACTTGAGGGATTGAACTTGCAACAAAAGTACTTGAACTTTCACCTTTATAGCCTTCTTGAGGAGGTGAACTTGAAACAAAATTTGTTCTTGGAACTTTTTCCCTTGTCTCCTCAACTTTGGAATTTGTTCCATTTCTTCGTTCATATCCAAGACCACAATTCTTAGGTCTCTCTTCAACAACAATAGGCTCAATAATTCCTTGCGCATGCTTTCCTAACCCTTTACCTTCATAGCCCATTTTTAACAATAACTTGGACCCTATTCCTCTTGTGTGATTTTCAAAAACACCAAAGCATTCTTCTTGAGAGGAATTTGAAGATAAACTAACATTACATACCTCATGTTCATGCATGTACTTGGTAAGGGTTTCCTTTGCCTCCTGGAGTTGATTCTCCATCTCATGCAAATTTTCAAGAAGTCGGTCTTTCTCCTCCTTCATGGCCATCAACTGCTCTTGAAGGACAATTCTCTCTTCTCTATCTTCCCACAACTCTTGTACCATATCTTTCATGGTTAGCAACTCCTTCAACATCTCTTTGTAAAAGAACTTGGATAATGAAGATGTATGGGAATTATCAATGTTTGAGGCTTCCTCCATCCTTGCAAAATATCAAACTTCAACACAATACTTGCACAAATACCAACAACTAAATCTCAACTTATCAATGGCAAATACATGAGAAAATCAAACTATGCTCTGATACCATTTGATCTGAAAATAGAAGGATGACTTGTAATGCTATGCAAGCATGCTCTACTTCATTTAAAATAAACTTTACAGGACCTTGCTTCATGTGTTAAAATATGCAAGATGATTTATGTGTTAAGTTCATGCTTCTTCTTTTCAATGTTCATGTGTGAGGAAATGTTCTTTTAAAAAGTTAAATATGTTCTTTAAACAAATACACAACAACATCAATTGCAGCAAATAACCCATCAAACTCACAACAATAACAAGATGATAAAGGAGTCCACCCCTCTCTGGGCTACATCTCCTTGAGCCTCCTTCAATGGACTAGGCTCTTTGGGATTAGTTTGTTAAATATTATTTTAAAAGATGCTACTCAACTCCAGTTGAAATACTAAATGTACCATTGGGTTCAGAATACATAAAAACCCCAAAAATGACTATTACAACTCTGAAAACTGATCATGGCTCCTTTGGGCATGACCTCTTCTACATGTGGCCTTAAGAGTCCCTGAGCTTCTCTTTGGAAAAAACACATGTAAAAGTATTCAAATGGATCTGAAACCTATCCCAAAATGTTCATAGCATACTAAATAGCCAAAAATGATTATTCATTTACAGAAAACTAACATAGACTCATCTGAGCAAGACCTCAAACAATGAGGGCTTCAAACTCCCTAGAGCTTGCTGAAACTTCAATGGCTAAAAACCTACAAAAGAAGTCTTCAAATGGCCTTGATAACAGTGCCAATAGATTCAACATGTCCAAAAACCCTTAGTTGGGCTTTTACAACACCTCATTTGGCCAAAAAATGAAGAAGTTAGGCCTCCTGGCATTTTCCTCCTTCAAGCTTGTTGTCTCTGGTTCGCCAAAACGCATCTGTGTGTGAGTAACCTCGCTTCTGAGCGTTTCCCATGCCTAAAACCAGCACCTACATGCATCTCCACAAAATGCGTCAGTTTGTCGAATAGTTAGGGAACTAAGCCCCCAAATCCCGGAGGTGTTGGGCGCATGGGGGCCATGTGGCCACATCCCGTGCATAAAAAGGGTTACCCGTTGCTACCATTGAACATGTATGTAACAAGTGGCTAGGCACGTGGTTTTTGAGCATTTGAACCAATTTAAAAATCCCACACACAAACATTATGGTCATATGTTATTTGTATATAGGATCGGGGCTAGACGCCAATGCGCGCGCCTCCATGTATGGTAAGTGGTCGCATATAAAATCAGTCATATGGTAATTATAATATAACCGCAGGCTCTGTTTGCAATCCAAACCCACACGCGTTGCCTGTGTGTTAAGTGGGCACATGGGCGAACATGTGAAACCGGGGGCTGAACATACCATACTCCCGTGCCAAACTTCGTGTTGTGGTCGCATGTTAATACAATAGAACCGCAGGTCGGGGCTAAGCCCCGGCCCGACCCCCCATCGTTTAATACAATATTCAACTTTAAATACATTAAAACACACACATGAAATAAGAAACAATGCGCGGGCTATTGGTATCCCATGCTCTACGAAGGCGCTCCACTGTGGATGGAGGTCCAGGGTTCAACCCCCACAGACTCCATATAATTTTACAACCAACCAACTAAAAATGGTGCCACGTGGAAGCCCATGATTGGGCCACGTGGCACCACACCATTTGACCAATAAATGCCACGTGTCGTCAAATGATTCACCCAAAATCTGCCAATAAATGAATGCCACGTCACCTGCCAATTCAGTTCTTCCATGTCATCGTACGAACATGCCACGTCAGCATCCGTACGGACTGTACGGACTGCACAGTCAACATCCTTTTTTTTTTTACCTGTTTGACGATTCGAACAGATCGTGATATCTCTCGCTCCTGACAGTCGTTTGAGATGAAACGAGTTGCGGTGGGTTCGTGATGATGAGGGCTACGCTTTCGTTCATTTTGAGGCAATTCCGAGAACATTGATTTTTGAGCTAAAATTTGACCCCTCGTCCAGATTCTGATCAAAATACCTCCCGTAGCTACCATAATATCAACACTCCCTCCTAGCTAGGGAGGTATTATAGGTAATGGTCTTTGAGCACAAAACATACCATTCACCTGATAGCATCAACATAGTTATATAGACTAGATCATGAGCACCATCATCATCATAAGGTGCATCATCTCTCGAAACCATACTCTATCTGAGTAATCAGACATGTTGCTCACTCCACAGAGTGATACAAGAGCCATTCTTCTAATCTAGAAGAGTAAATGTTTTGAACCATTTTCTATCTAGAAAATCATTGTTCATCATTCATCTGGCTGATAATTATTTCCAATAAATTGCTTGATAGTCTTCAAGGCAATCAAAACAAAATAGAACACAACTATGTCTATCCATAGTAGTAAATAAATACAATCCAGTGGTACACTACCACACCAAGTAGAAAACAAATACTTGATCAGTAATGTATAGTCACGTACAATGGAACACATCCACCATAGTAGTATACATCTATTGTCATACACTCTTCATAACAATCATCTGATATAAACTGAATCATCTAGGCCAATCTTTCACTCACATCTGTGAGATATGAAAGAATATATGCCCTCGAAGTAGAACAATGAGATATATGGACTATTCTTCTCAAGCAAGGAAGAATGATTGTCCTATCTTCTGAACCTGGACCATTCCCCACCCTAGGCAATTCTTCCTACACTAATCAAAGTGCACCCTGGAGAGAATGTATAAACCCTAAGGAATGCATGTCCCTAATTGTTGAGCCTGGACCATTCCCCACCCTAGGCCATTCCTCCTACACTAATCAAAGTGCACCCTAGAGAGAATGTATAAACCCTAAGGAATGACTATCCGGACCAGTTCCTCTGTTAACCACAAGAGGAAAAGACTTTCCTATATCAACCTCCAAAACAGACCATTCCTTATGTTAACCACAATGAGAAATCGATGTCCGATGAGGCGGTCCAGTCTTCTTGAGTAAACCTCAAGAAGAGAAACTGCCCTAGACCACTCCCCATGTTAACCACAATGGGAAGTCATTGTCTATGATACATCAGCAATCTGGACCATTTCCCATGTTAACCACAATGGGAAATCGTTGTCCTTCATAAATCTCAATCCACTTTCCGAACAGGAAAGAATCTATCCAAGATGGACTATTTTTCAATGAATGTCTTCAATAATATTTTTAGTGATCCCTCCCAACCTAGGAGCCATTTCTTCCTTTTTCAATAAGGAAGTCATCTCCCCAAGATCTAGCTTGATTACGCAAACTCTTTCATCTTTTACCGAAATGTCTTCTTATCTGCTCATCTGTGGAGATATGTATTGGAGAACCACTTTCTCCTTTCTGGACTTCATCACGAATAATGTAATGCTTGATTTCAGATGTACTTTAGTCTGGAACATTGATTTTCTGTGAAGGCTTCATGTAGCTCTGAACAATAGAGTATATCACTGTCGTAAAACTGGAACATATCCATGTGGCACTTCTTCAGTCATCATGAGATCTGATCTACTAAGTAATCTTGATGTTATAGGAAATCTTCACCAAACGTTTGTTGTGCACTGGAGGTTCTCCACCAAGTTATCTTCTTCTATCTGCATACAAGGGTCTCTTTCCGATATGCCTCAAATTCTTGAGATTGCTTCTTCATACACTCTTTATTCTTTTCTTTCATCTGATGTAGAAATCCAACTTATGGATGTTGTGAATGATATAAGGACTCATGTAGAGATAAGTCTAGTTTACTGGAACAAATAATCATCATAGTATTCTCCCTCCATCTGGGAGAACCTCTAGTTCTAGATCTCGCAATGATTTCATTCATAAGTCTTTCATACACTGTTCTTCATCACGACTTTCAATTGCTTAATTGTTTTTATTGAGTTTATATCAGGATGACAATCTTGTGATTCTTGATACAATGACTGGTTGTGATGGCTTCTCTTTCTTTCTTTGAATCTTCATATTCTTCCTTGTGTTTAGCTCTTGGGTCCATGGAGTGGATTACATGCCCTAAAGATTCCATTTGTTTATTTCATCACGGATGTGGATGGACAACCAAGGATACTTTAAGGCTTCTCTTTGAAGAATACGTACTGTGTTTTATGGCTGCTATCATGGATATATACTTCATCATATTCAATGGATCATAGGATTAGCTCCCTCCTAATCCTTGCTTCATGTATGAGTGCATATGATTGGCTCCCTCTGTCTAATAGAGTCCACGCTTCCATTTGCATCCTTATTGTCTTTTGCAATATATAATTGGCTCTAGATTCCACGCTTCTGTCTTGTTGTCTTCTACAAAACGTCATAAGTCGTTTTCTAATTTCCTCTCGATTGCTGACTTCTTTTTGTCTTTGCTTCTTCTAAGTCTTTTCATGATTGATTCGGCTTATCTTGCAATAGCTTCCACATGATTTGTATTTCATCCTTTCATGTGTATTTATCTAATGATATGCATTCTTATCTTGTTGTTCTTCCATAGGTATAGTTATGCTTGGAACATATTATCTTCCAAGAGATAGATATACAAGATATGTACAAAGACGATGCAAACAAGATATATACAAGAAATAAGAAGAGTTTTGTTACCTTAGAAGAGGAAGTCTCTTCCATCCTGCTTAGTCTTATTTGTAGGTTCCTTTTCTTCGGCAATTGATGCTTTGTGTTTCTCCTTCCTTTTCTTTAGCTTGGGACAATGATTCTTGTAGTGACCATACTTTTGACAGTTGAAGCATTGTACTTCCGAAATGTGTTTCTCTTGATTTGGCTTCTTCCTTGAACCAAACTTCCTTTTGTTCCTGAAGTTATTGAATCTTTTTGTGAAGGCTTGATCATCGTACTTATTTTGGGGTTTCTCTTTTGCACTGATCCTTGATTCTTCTTGAGCACAACAAGTCCAAAGTTCTTCAAATGCCATATACTCCTCTCTTGTGTTCATGCTTGCGGCAAATGCATCCCACGTCTTGGGAAGACCATTGAGTACTATGTTTACCAACTCCTTCTCTGAGATGATCTTTTCAATAGCTTGTAGTTGATCTCTTAACTGATATATTCTCACAAAATATGATGTTATATTGTCGTCATCATTCATCTTCAAGTCATGTAGCTCATTCTTCAGACTCATTACTTGTCCAATGTTTCTAATTGAGAAGAGATTTTTTAGGGCATCGTACATCTTCTTCGATGAGTCAAGATGGGAGATGTAGGGTATCAAGTGGTGTTTTATAGATTCCACTATGATACTCATAGCATTGATATCATTGTCTTGAACTTTTCCATAGCTGCAACGTTATGTGGTTCCTTCTCTTTTCCTTCTTTAAACTCTGGCTTCACGATATTTCCTTTCACGATATCCAACACTTTATTCTTGGCAAGGATGAGGTCAATCCTTGTATTCCACGCTCTAAAGTTAGAGGCTCCATCTAACTTTTTCTCTGACTTCATAGAATCATTCATGGCTTCTTTGACTTGGTCAAACCCTAGATTTGACCATAAACTCAAAACTCACGTCTTGGGTTGCTGAGAGTATCAGGAGATGCGCTAGGCTAGAGCACACTGATCTATCTAGATATTAGGTCAATCCATTTACTTAAGGTGCGTCAACAAGAGGATTAGGGTTTCTGCAACTACTCCTACTAGTAACCCTAACAACAGTGTCTTGGAAACATCTTTTGTTAGTAACCCTAGCAGCTAGTAACCCTAGCAGCTAGTAACCCTAACGATAGTGTCTTGGAAACATCTTCTATTAGTAACCCTAGTAGCAGTTCCTGAGTGAGCTCAATATCCTAGCGGCTATGTTTCCTTTGAGCATTTAGACTGAATGAAGGAGGTGTGGGCCCATAACCTATTATAATATGAAAGATGTGTGCTCATTTTACCATTGACAATACCCTTGTCACCCAACCATAGTCCAAAGCCACCCTCCGAGCACCTTAACCTTGACAGAGAATCACTCTGAAAGAAAACCCTAGGCTAGATAGCCAAACAAAGGGTAGCACACCTTTCCCCAAGGATAGTGCATCAAAAAGAGCTGATCAGATAGTCCAAACACTAGCCAAGAGATAGTCCAAGTGTAACTTCTAGCTGCAACAGCTGCAATGGCATCTCTCCTCCAAACCTACGCAGAAACCAGGCAACTGCAGTGTGCACAAGACTGAGCACTTCAATTCTGAGACTGACTGCCATAATGAGAACTGGCCTCCTGTATTTATACTAAGTCTGGCTAACTGCTAGGGCCGACTTCTCATTCTAGGTATCTGTCTATTCATATTATTTATGGCCAACTTCTTCTCTTGGAGGCTAATAACCTAATATAAATTATCTTATTGAGCCAAAAAGTCTTCTAGGGTTATTAACCAACTCATTAGGGTTTCTTCTTGCTTCCCGGAGTATTCTATCCTTCTCAGGTTTACACGTGGAGGTAAATACCTCCCGCAGCTACCATAATATCAACACTACCATTATGCAATAATTTCATCATCTTAAACATTGAGGACAAGGATCTATTTCAAGGGGGAGGGAATGCTAGGGACCTAACCTCCCTAACCCCTCACATAGATAGAATAATATATTTTCCATGTAATAAAGAAAGACATTGGTCAATAAGGCCTATTTAATAAATATGAACAAGTCAATGTAAGAAGACCTAATAGAAGCTTCCACTTTTAGAAAGATCTTCCTCTAGAATGTTCTTTAGAATATCTAATTAGTATAAATAAGAGTAGGATGCATGAGAAATCTTTGTATTGAGAATTATTGCAATAGAGATCTACTTTGCTGGAGGTTTCCCCCTTCAAGAAGCAAGTGAGCATTGTTTTCTTTGAATAAAGGTATTATTTCTGGTATTTCTCTTCTCAATATTTTGTTGTTCCATTGATATCTGTTGAATATTTTTTTTTTTGCATATTACAGTACATCTGGTACCTTACAAATATTAAGACAAGGGGATTGTCGTGACCTTGTGTTGAGGTAGTCGGTATCTGTGCATATAGATTGTCCACCATCCCGATAAGGTCAGTGGAAGTTGTAATGATCTTAGTATATTGAGCCTTTGCGATGGCATGTGCCACAAATTTTATATAAAGTTGTTGTTGTAAGGCCTGGTGATATTGAACCTCCATTTTATAGCTCTTTCCACTTGATTTTGTAGTTATAAATATGCATGAGTGTATCCAATTATTTGGTGTCACTCACTCAACTCAAAAATTAGGGTGGAAACACATTCTTGCACTACTGGAGTTGGAATTGGTGCCAAAAGGATACCAATGTTGGCTATGTCCACTGAATTTGGCACTAAAGAGTCAAATCAAAGAACCCATGTAGGACTACTGGAACTTCTCACTAAATCTGGTGGCCATGGTAGAGTGTTAGATGATGACGATGTGCCCCTAAGTTGGCAACATAGATGGTCTACATTATGAATAGCCTATGCCTAGACTTGTTGTTGTAGTAAGAACTTTCTTTTGAGAACAATCATCAAAGTCACTATGCCAAGTGCCATCTAGACTAGACCCTGTTGTATAGGGGGAGTGGCAATGCATATGCTTCTACTAGTCCATTTTATGTTCGCATTGGCTAGGGTGGAGTTGTTGAATGTTATGCGAGATGGGTCAAGGGTGTCATTTTCTGTGGAGTGGCATTCCCTTGTGCAAGGCTAGACCCATGGTTAGGAGGATTCCCATAAGTAGAGTGGGGGTCGTTAGGCCACTTGGACGAGGTGGTGTCCTTGGATCCCCCTCCAATGGGGACTGTGCGTTGTGCAACCTGATCCTCCCGTCGGTCTTGGTTTCTCTTAGTACACATTTCTAGTGATTCCATTTATTCATCCAAGATAGGTTGTAGATGTGCTAGCCACTTGGTTACACTTTGTTGAATGTTTTATTCCTTGACACAGAACGAGAGTAATGCCATTACATCCCCTCGTAATCACTACTATCGATGTATATGTTATGAAAAGTACATTCAAACATAAGGTAACTAGCATACATGTCAATAATATTGCACATAATGCACATTTACGAAGTAGTTGCTTGGATCAGTTGTTCGTACCATTGTTGAAATATTTTGTCATGGGAATATTGAATGGAAGGGTCCCAGATTTCATGTAATTTTAGGAATTGAGGAGGTGCAAACACATGGCTAGTCTCGGTAGCTCCTTCAAAACCTGGAAGGGGCCTCCAGAGAACCATGGAAAGGAGTAGCAAAATCCAACTGTAATGAAATTTCTTCTTGAGGTTTTGGCAATCCAAACAATCATCAATGAATTAATTCAATATGTAACATTCCCAAGCCATATGGACACCTACTAGACACCGCTCAATGACGACGACGACCCAGACTGGGAACTCCTCCTTCGTGCAATCACATAGAATTTTACAGATAATCAATTGGGTAGCAAATTGAATAAAATTGGCATTGATTTCATAAACGACTACCCCACACATGCCCTGAAATGTACAGTATGTACCATATACCTTATTATGGGTAGCATCCTTAGCAGTTAGTGCTTTTTTAAAAAGCTCTTCTCCATGCATGGATAATCCTGTAACCCTTTGAATCATTGTTTCATTCATCGGATATACCCCCCAACCAAATGTATCCCCCATGGAGATGAGTAAGTAGAAAATAGACATAGATGGTCACTGATTCCCCATGGCCAAAGTGAGAGCAATCTACCATGGAGAGTATGTTGTCTGCACTTCGTACCACCTTCGCATAATTGTGAATATACATGGTTGAAAATTGTTCGAGATCTTGAACGTCATAATCAACAAAGTGCACATCTTTCACTTTTCCCATACATTATCCTGTGAATCTCATATTTTGGGGCAATTGCGGCTCCCGCATCTGTCGATCTTGGGCGATCTTGGATTTATTACGAGCCTGTGAAGTGTGTTGTTTTCTAGCGTCAGTTCGAGTATATTGTATTCCTTCTTGGCTCTACTCTATTCTTCCAACTTTCTGAAGTTATGAACTCTTTCTTGTAGAAATAGGAATGTTTATATCGACAAGTATTAACTCGAGGAAGGTTACTAGGACAGTACAACGACACAAGATGGGGGGGTTTGTATCAAGTTGTTAATAAGTAATTTATACCATCGTGGCAGTGACAATTGGTGTATGAGACCCCATTGTCTCCACCAGAGATTTGATTGGTAAAATCTACGAAGATATAAATACCTTACTCTCCTTTGGATTTGAACCTGTGACCTCTTAAGAGGAAACACATGTTCTTAACCATTAGGCCCACTCATACTGTATCTAAACAAATAAGAAGATAAAGCCAAATAAATGTTTGTAACTAATGATAAATATAACTAAACAAAAAATTAATTGAAGCAGGTGCATTCACCTATTGTATAAAGTATCCTAAAGATGGAATACAAACTTGGAATGCAATTCGTTTCCTAAATTATCTCTTCTTAGGTTAACTGTGTTCTTCTTCTTAGGTTAAGTGTGTTCTTGATATATTTCAGGATGTAGTCTCTATGGAATGTGTTCCTTTATTCTCTAGAGTACAACATTTGGTTTTGTTGCGCGTGGATGTCGAGTGTTCATGATATTGGAATCCTGAAGAAGTCTTCAAAGGAAGAAAAGAAAGGAAAAGTGATGTTGCTGAATATCGAAGATGGTCGCGGAACTTGGATGTTGAGTGAAAGATTGTTGATTGTTTTTGGTTTCCTGGTCGGGAATGCCAATCCATAATTAATCATTGCTAGTGGACGCTGCTGCTGCTAAAGATAAACCCACAACTATTCGTGGATGTTGATAATGATATCCCGCACAAAGAAAGGTTGCGTGGATACTGCCAGTGGATTCTTGAACCTGCAAAAGATGAATGGAACGAAGAATCGGAACAGAACATACCATGCCAGAAAGAACTTGAATCGTTGATGCAAAAGGAGAATGAGAATTACAGATGTTGAATTTGAGATATATGGTGAAATCCCATGTTATATCTTATGACGCGTAGATTGTTGTGACAGTCTTTGAAGGGTTCTTGCCTCAGCGTAATAGACCTGCAATTAGAGGAGAAAAATAAATAAATAAACAAATTCAGATCTCTTCAAGATACTTGCAAATAGAAATTAACACCTTAAATCTCCACGAAGTTTTCATGGCACGACGATCAATGTTTAAAGTTGTCTGATGCATAGTTTCCTATTATCGCCCAGTAGTACCAGTCGCTCTGATTGCTCAAATAATAGGTCTCATGGGTAATTAGACATTTATTTTGTGTGACTACTAAGAATATTTCAGCCATATTTAATCCTGTCCATAGAAAACTTATTAAGCACTAAACCCCTATTAAATCTGTCCATTGTCAATAGGTGTACCCTTTCGACCTAATGAGCATCCTCAAATGTGAGTCCCTTCCTTGACTTTAAGATCAAAGGTGATTTCGCCTAGGAGTAGTTTAATTCTGGAGCAATCTTCCCTCAAGAAAGTAAAGTAGGCTAGTTTTGGAGCAATCTTCCCTCAAAAGAGTAACTTAAACTAGTTCGAGAAAAATCTTTTCTCAAGAATTCTACTTTTTAAAAATAAATAAACTAACTCTGAAGCAATCTTCCCTAGAAAGTTTCGCTTTTCATTATAAAATGTGCTGAATCTACCATCTAACCGTAAGATGTGAGCCTTCCACTTGGTCAATGTGCAAATAGCACAGAGAGAGTGGGATCTCACGCTTTCCTCATGTGACCCAATTGTGCTGACAGAGAATAACTATTAAAGTTGTGTTATCACCTTCTTGCTCGACATGGTCGACTTGTTTACCTTTTCATACAATGATCAATATTTTGTGCAAAGAATATATCAATAGGCTTTAGTTGTTGATACTAAATATCACTATAGTAAAGCATGCACTAGGGTCACAATTAAAGAACGGAGAAAATATGGAGAAGCACGAGTCTTTGAATACGTGGGCATGAATAGATGTAGAAGTCATCGCGGGGAGTTGGATAGCTCGACTAAAGGTCATTCAATACTTTAAAAGGGCATGACCGAATTAGAGTTGGACTGGAAGTTCGACTTGAAGGAACACTCATACTATTTTGGGGTGTATGCATTTTATCACTAAGGGGGTGATATGGTTGCATTGGTATAAGCCAAGAATTCACATATATAGAAAACACCATCAATGAAAAGGGGACTCATATAAAGTATTACATGAAGGTTAGGTTTAATTCGAGTCAATTGATTCGACACCTACTTCAATTTAGTATAGTCGAGATAATAGTCGAGTTGAGAATTGGGTTGAGTCTATAGTATGTGTTTCAAGTCGACTCTGTAATAAGTTAGTTGAAAAAAAACATGCATTTTCGATTGCATCAAAATCTATTGTAAAATTTGAGCATAATGAGGGGGTTAAGCATGCGTCTTCTTCGAATGTAAGATGAGTTTTATTGGATGAGATCAGTGCCTTGTCGACATTAGTTGATTCCTAGTCGACAACACACAAACACTTGTAATTGAGTCATAAATATTCATCCTTCATGTAGTATCATACAAACAACAACAAAAACATATTAAAGAGCAGAATGAAGACAAGATTGATGAGTAGCGACAAGATTGATGAGTAGCAGAGCAGTGAGCACATAGCAGTTGAGGAGCATCGATGATGAACATGTCGGTAGCAGTTAAGAACATCCAAGATAGACATATTTTCATAGACACACATACATGGAGAGCGGAAAAGAAAATATGACGAAAGAAGAACGACTGATTTGATTGAGACCCTTGGTGTAAAAGTTTCAGAATAGTTCCTGAGTTGTGACCTATGAAGCCATAAAGCATAGAAACGATAGGTTGGATGAGGCATGGAGCTCCATCGTAGGGTGTTGTGCAACTACGAGATGATCCCAAGACGATCCACTCACCACTTCGAAGGCACCAAAGAAAAGTGCGACAATAGGATCAAGAGGACCATTGTTGGGTGGGGGAAAAGCATTGCGAGACTCACTGACTACACATGCATCTACTAGATTGAAGAAACAAGTTAAAGACTAACATGTCATCAGTTATCTGCACACTTGCTCGGGACGAGCAAGGAATTGAATGTGACAGATATGTTGAGGGGGCCTCTTAGGCCCTAATAGTCATCACAGATATGTTATTAGGCATTAGAGTACATGATAATATGTAATAAAATAAGAATATATGTAATAAGTGGATAAAGCTAAGTAAATGTCTGTAACTAGTGGTAATTGTAACTAAACAAAGGATTAGTTGGTGCAAGTGCAACCACTCCAACCATTCACTTATTGTATAAATAACCCTAAAGATGGAATACAAACTTGGAATGGAATTTCTTCCCTAATTTCTCTCTTGTTCTTGGGTTATGTGAGTGTTCTTGATATATTTCACGATGTACTCTCTCTTGAATGTCTTCCTTTATTCTCTAGACTACAATACACCCCATCGAAATTCTATATTTTCAAGCCACATGAACCCTTTATGTGTCATTTTACATTCATTGTGCATGACCACCCTCTTTTATTGTCGCACATATGTAATATTCAGGTGGAATATTAACATTTACTATTGGTTACTGTCTCAATAGGATCTCCCCTAGGTATTGTGTAACAAATGTGTCACTCTTTATGGCATGAAAACATTTGGGCATCATATTTTAATTCTGAAAGTGATGCCTCTGTACATGTGCAAGTATTTTTCTCTGGGGGCATCGTGCATGCTTCTTGAGAACCCTTGCATCAACTTACCCTTGGTTAATTGGTCGCAACAAACCTTGGAAATTCATGTAATTTCTTTCCACGTGCCCATCCGATCAATTTTCTCCACTGAGGAAGTGGACTTATCCCTTGTGGATCTGGTGGAATCCATTGACTACCCACTACTTCATTACTCATGTGTGACTCATATGTTTTCTCAATTGGGTTGAGTGGGATGGAATGGTTGGGCATTCTTACTATTGTAACATGTGGTGTAGCCATGTTCATCCTCTGTGCATTCGGGTCCCTTACTTGTCGTGTAGAGAATTGGGGAACTGGGGGGATAGCGTTTTCTCATGTCACTACACATTGGAACTTTAGGTATCAAATTCTCACACCATGCCACTACTTTGCTACCCAACTCCTTGTTGAAATTTCCCTCAACCCAACAACTAGCAGTTAGCACAATTGAGTTATCAACTAAACATTCAAGTGGAAGCATAAATAGGGAAACCATAAGACACAAATATATTCTTCCCATCAACTAAGATTATCATTCAAATAACTTCAAATATTACAAGGGCTCCCTTAGTGAAAAAATGTTCCATATAGAAAAGAGACAAAGTACATCTGCACCTAACTAGCTAATCTACTGCCAAAATTGTTGTATGATCATATACGACAATAACATGATTGTTACCCTAATACCCACATTTTCCTTCACCATCTGAAGGATTATAATGTTGAAACTTGCGTTGTTCTGCGTGAACTATATCACTATACCTACAATGTCCACGGTGACCCATCCTTCTAATGTACAGATGCTCTCTCTCTTCCTTTGGCCTATATATCTAGATGGAATTCCTTCTCCACCTATCCAAGATCTCTTTGAATCACAATCCTTTGTGATCAAACTCTCTTTTAATCAACAATTGGATGAAAATATCGTCACACAATCAATGAGATCTCCTCACTCATTCAATCTGTCATGTGCAAGAAAAAGACATTTTTTGCTTCTACACTCTCGAATGACTCCACACTAGAAAAATTCATTCTTTGTTATCTATGTGTAAAAGTATATTTTCCTTCACCCCATCCTTGATTTTATAAGATTGATTTATGACCTAAGCCTAATCTCCAAAGTGATTGATGGTTGAGATTACTTCTCACCTCACTTAAGATCAACGATTATTATTTAATTCACTAAGGCTAATTAAATCATTTCCTTGAATAAAACTCAACTCACTAATAAAATCACTTTACTTTAATAATTACTTCAATTAAAGTAAAGCTCCAATAAGAGAAGGATTTCAATGATTTCCACATGCTAGACACAAGCTAATGTGGAAGTACATGGCCAATGCTACATACATCAACACTCCCTCTTAGTGAGGAAGGTAATTCTACTACTTGGATGTGGTTTTTTCTTCGCTGCCAGATCCACGAACATGGTTTCTGTCCAATCCACCTGATTGGATTCTTCCTCTAAAACAAACTCTATCCCTTCCATCTCACTCAGACCCGAATTCAAAGACTTCCCTCTGAAAATTCTCGTAGAAGCCTCCTACTTTTGAGCATCATGTAAGGCCATCTCATACCATGAATCCTTTTTGACAGAATTAGAAGGCTACTCCCTCCCACCCAAACCTAAAGGATGACTCTCTCTGAGTTTCTCAACCTTCAGAGATACGTTCTCCTTGTCCTATGTCACTTTGTTGCTTGCCATAGCTTGCATAGGCTGTCCCTTTATCCTGTACAATTTTTTCTCTCTAAATCCAAAAATAGTTGCTATTTCTAAGATATATCCTCTTGGATTGATGAGCGTCTATCCATCCTAGAAGGCTATGTCAAATCCCTTCTTCTCAATCATTTATACTAAGAGCATACTCCTCCTTAGTTTTGGCACCCATAACACATCCATCACTCTCAACACGCCTCATGACTCCATCCAAAATTGTACTTTCCTAGATCCCTTCACTACATACTTGGTGCCCATACCAAGTTCCACATGCACATCTAAGTATGACTATGTGAAGCTATCGAAAAAAATTGTGATCCTATCATTTGACATATGGCTCCACTATCTATTATTCATTGACCAACTAATATGGTGCCCAAGGAAATCTCAGAAACAATTGAGAAATTTTTTTGTTCTAACTTCTTGGAAAACTCATCCATTTAAGTCTTTACCAATGAAATTATCTCTGCTTGCATTTCATTCCCACCCTTCTTCTTCTTCGTACATTGCCCTGCATAATGCCCAAACTTGTGACATGCAAAGAACTTGAATTTTCTCATGTCTTTTTTCTTGCCATCTTGAGAGGTAGATTCTCCACTAGAAATATTTTTAAACTTTCCCTTCTTTTCCTAGATGGAAAGAGTAATTTTCTCATCATCATTTTTGTGTCAACCTCCATTCAATTCTTCATATCAAAGTTCTTCTTGAACGAAGTCATCCCAAAACCTTGTCCAATCAAGGAGGTTCTCACGTGCCATGATCTCTTTTATGAACAATGTCCACTGCTTCATGAAGCATTTTAGTTTCATCCTCACCAAATTTGAATCAATCATTGTCTCCACATATTCATCCAACTCATATCAAACCTATCAGATATGGGTGAGATTAGTCATCACAGTGTTTGATCCTGTCATCTTCGTGTCTTTGAGATTCTCTCTCATCACCATTTTGTGATTCTCATTTTTACTCTAAAATAAACTCTTGAGATCCCCCCACATGTCCCTGGAAATTGTCTTTCGAGATAAATGAGGAATTAAATGATCCTTCATCCCATTTAGAATCATGCACATGGCTTTCACATCCTTCTGATTATGGATGACCATTTTTGTAGCATCTATTAGAGGAGTGATCTCAGTATTAAAAAATTCCTAGATCCCATTCTCCATAAACACCACAATGATTCTCTCCTTCCAAGGACTACAGTTGGAAACCCCATCCCACCTATCCTCAAATCACATTCCAGTTGCCATCTCCAAGATGTGATCTCATAACCTTCTGCTCAAAATTTCCCATGTAATGTCATGTACAATCTTTGGCTGCACTATCTACGCTAACAAAACAACTATTACATTGATACCTATGTTGTTATGCACAAGTTGTAACCAAATACCCACACTTTCCTCAAAGACCAATCCAACTATAGTATGGTTATTTCCTTGAAATATTTCCTTCTATTTCTTACTACTGGTTATCGATATGATAATATCTCCTTGCATATATGATAGATCTATTGCAAAAGATAGTGGATTTGTTCTTAGTCTATTGCAAAAGATAGCGGATTTGTTCTTAGTCCAACAGCCACCACAACATTCTTGATCCAATAGATGTTATGTTCATGCAACTTGAGATTGTCTCCCTCTCAGAGAAAGTTTCTTTGATAGCATGTTGAAATTTTCTTCAACCCAACACCCGACATGTAATTCCAAATAAATCACTAATTGAATAAAAACACAATTGAGTTATCAACTAAACATTACATTGGAAGAATAAATAGGGAAACCAAAATCTCATACACAAGATAAGAATATATTCTTCCCATCAAGTAAGCTTATCATTAAAATAACTTCAAAGCTTACAAGGGATCCCTTATTGGGAAAATGGCCCAAATAGAAAAGAGACAAAGTACATTTGCACCTAACTAGTTTATCTTCTACCAAACTCGTTGTATGATCTTGTATGGAAATGACATGACTTTTACCCTCGTACTCGTGTTGTCCTACACTATCTTTGCGACTATAATGTTGAAACCCACGTTGTTTTGTGTGACCTATACCAGAATACCTCCATTGTCCACATCGGCCCATCCTTTTGTTGTACGGCTTCTCTCTCTTTTCCTTTGGCCTAAATCTTTAGATGGAAGTCCTTCTTCGCCTATCTGAGATCTCTTTGAATCACAATCTTTCACAATCCAACTCTCCCTAAATCAACACTTGTATGAAATGATCTTCACCCAATCAATGATATCTCCTCACTCATACAATGTATCATGTGTAAGAAAAAGTTTTTCTTTTCTTCTACACTCTTGAATGACTCCACACTAGAAAAAATATTTCTTTTCTTTCTCTGTGTAAAAGTATGTTCTACTTTACCCTATCCTCGTTTTTATAATATTGAGTTGTGGCCTAACCCTAATATCCAAAGTGATTGACGGTTGATATTACTTCTCATATCACTTGAGATCAATGGTTATTGTTTAATTCACTAATGTTAATCAAATAATTTCCTTGAATAAAACTCAACTCACTAATAAAATCACTTTACATCAATAATTACTTTAATTGAAGTAAATTCTCAAGGATAGAGACGATTTCACATGCTAGACACGGTCCAATGTGGAAGTACCTATGTTATGCTACATACATCAACACACATTTCACAGGAGCACATATACTAGAGAATATCCAACCCTGTCCTAAACCTTTCTCTTAGTGGTCTCTCCACTACTGCCCATTCTCAAAAATATTCTTGATGTGTAACCCACCATTGTGCAACTACTCCTATTCATATTGTATCAAGGGAGAAGACCCAGTGGTGTTTTGGAATGTTTTTCATCCATAAAATAAACACATCCATTACATCCAACCCATCAAACCAGTAAGATACAAAGTCTTATTTGCGCACTTCGGTGGTAATATGCGTGCACCTCCTTATTGAAAATTCATAAATCTTGTTCAGACACATTTCCATGGCGTGGTCTTAATCAATCTCATATGACTTCACACTCCTCCAAATAAGTTCCCCATCCTCTATGGGATTGACATAATCTTCCCCACGCCCTGTGATCTTGTAGATATTTTCAATAATAGAGATTCACATATCCTCATCTATTGGCTCATTGTACTTGTCCCCTTCATTAGGATCTAAAGGTGTGATCATACACTTCAGGGTATAAGTCTCAAATGACATCTTTTTCTTATTTAGATTCAACACCACATTATTTTTGAAGGCCCAATCAATGACATGTAGGGAAGGGTAGGGATTATAATCATCCATAATTGTTATCACTTTAAAGTTATCCTTCATTTTCACCCCTTCAATGTTCACTTCAACTTGATCCAATCAACCTATAGGATATGTCTTGTATTGAGTTTTCAACCATAGCTAAATGGGAAACCAAACCAAGCTTGTTTTAGCCATCAATTCCCATCATTTATTTGGTAGGATGTTCAAGTCAGAACCCGGATATGACATGACCCCATCCATTTCATAAGTCCCAAGTTCATCTATCATATTGAATTCTCTTCCTATGTTCTTTTTATTACTAAAATGGCATAGATCCCTTTCTAGTAAGTGGTGTTATATAAATAACTTTGTCCCTTCTTCCCCCATGTAGTTTGCTAGCATATGCATCAAATTTTGTGTAGCATCAAGATTTATTAACAATATTAAACAACAACTTAAGAAGTTACTTACTTAATCCTCATTCTCTATTTCACGACCCAGGTCATGTAGTGCTTCTTTGTGTGCCATGTACTTCAAATCCTCATGAACATGTTCATCGGTTTCTCTTTTTTCGACGTTTGATATCTCCTCCTATCAACATGCTTCTTCCAGCGACCTCTACGTCATGTGTTGTATTTGTTCACGCATGTGAGATTCCTCCAAATATCTTTGCAAGGAGCATTGTGATTCTTCATAGGTATGGGCCTCTTCCAATGACCTCTATGTCGCTCATTTCACTTCCTCATGAATTTAGACCTATTCAAGTGACCTTCTATTCATGTGTTGAATCTCTTCTCATTCTCTTTCTTCCTCTATGGCCCTCTATGCATTGGGAAAAAACTACTTTTGTTGAGTGACATCAAACTTAGGAGGGGGTTGATCGACCTTTCTTATCTTCCCCTCCAGCTTTTGAACTGATCTTTCACCATGATCGAATTCCATTCTTGTATTTTCTCCACCTCGGGTTATCACCCAGACATCAAATTCATCATCATTTTTGTTATTCCCACGCGGCTTTGTAGTCGCCATGTTGCAGTGTGTCTTTTTCTCTTCCCACTTTTTCAACAAGTCAGGAAAATCCTTAATAACCTTCTCAAGGTTGTAAAAATACCCATAGAGAGTGTGTGATTTGGTATATAATATTGACATGTGGCCTATTTATCCATAGTTAAAACAAGTGAGGGGTCTACCTCCCCCTCCTCCATATCCTCTTCCCCTGCCTCGTCCATATCCACCTCTAGAGCCTCCTTGTTATCCACCTCTCTCAACACTGCCAGGGTCACCACTCTTCTATTCCTCTTGTACCATTAATACATCGTTTGTATGATCTTTCATCAGCTGGAGTGAATGGTAGTTGTTCACATTGTGTCCAATTGAATTGCAAAATTCTCAAAATGGATTATGATGAATCTTTTGATATTTATCCAATATTAGGAAGCAAGGTGGTACATGTCCCCACCGTCTACATATTTCACACCATTTCTTCTGAGGCCCATCTAGAAATGGACTCGATGCTCTTGTTTCAACATAGTTTCCAAGTATAGGACACTCATCTTTGTGATTCCCCTCAGACCAACACATTGTACAGCATACCTGCTCGCACATGACTTTTTCCTTTTCCATATACTATAATTGTATTGTCAAGTTATTCAATTGAGACTATACATATTCCAATCATGTTTATGTCTCTCCACCTCTTGGTGTATCCTCCAAGAACATTGCAATTCTCATCGCTTTTTCCTGAGTAGTCACCTTTTGTTGGGTGAGAGGGACTCGGATATGGGGAAGTAACCTCACGATGAACCATTCTCTATGTTGCATGTATTGGATATGAAATGTAAACCTATCCAGAAAAATATTGAACCATTGGTCATAATCCAACATGGTTTCTCTCAGTTTTTGCTTAATCTCCTTAATCTTTGCAATACATTGAGACTCTAACTTAGGATTTTGGAATTCCTTCAGCAAATATCTCTTGATCTTTGTCAGGGACCTTTTCTATCCCACTGGTGCAGTGGAATTGTACTTCATATACCATTTTATGGATGCATGATCCAGGTGGATATCGGTGGCCACCCACCTTTTCCAACTAGCTCAAAACAATTTTCTGGCAATTTTGGTAATTTACTATTTTTACCCGTTTTTAACTTTCAAGGTCATTTTGAGGGCCTAAATGAAGGTTTTTCAGTATAAATATTCTCAATGATATCTAAAGGTTCTTATTGAGCCCCCAAAATGAATCTCCTCAGAGATACCTTTCCAACGAGCTATCGTGCGCCCCAAACGGAGATTATATGCCAAAGTTACACCCCGGGGAAGTTGATGCACCAAATTACCCAAAACGGGGTCCACAAAATTGTTGGCTATTCATCTTCTGAGGTTAGGGTTTTGGATTTTATTTATGATAAAAAGGCCTTTGGAGCCTCACTGTAAAATCATCTTCTTTCCACTACTACATTGGGCGCAAATTATGACGGTTTAGAAGTTCGTCGTATTTTTTTTGCATTTTTCGTACTAAATTTATCCTTTTTTTTCGAGGTCCAAATGTTGGTCGCTCTAGCGACCAACATTCTAGATTGGTTTCTTTAACGATAAATATTGGTTTCTCTAGCAGCCAACAAGGGCACATGTGGGAATCAAATGGTCATTTGCGGAAAATCTATCATATATATATCCCAGTTACGACAAATTTTCTATAGTTACGACAATCATTTTCTACAATTGCGAAAATCATTTGGGTGTTCTAATGCAATGGTGTTCTGTTTTTTATAAAATCTTGATTTCAATTCTCTTTCAAGAAGAGAAACATTGAATTGATCAGATCCTACATAGTTGAGATTTTGAAGGTTAGTACTTAAAAAATTTCTGTGTGATTTAGTAATTTGGTGCTATTGAACTATTTTATGGTTTATTTTCACTCCTTCTAGGGGTTTAGAGGAAGAGGTTATAGGCACTAATTATGGATAAAAGATATATGTGTTAAGTGTTAATGGTAATACATACAAATATTTAGGGGTTATAGGGGATAATTCTTAGGGATTATATATGCTAGGTTTTTAGTATTTAAGTGATGAAGACGTTATAGGTATTTGGAAATAATGGGTTATAACTATTAAAAGTTAAATGAATTATAAACTAGATGAGGTGTTATGGGTTATAAATATTATAAAGGGTAGATATTAATGGTTAAGTGCTTA
>ML778216.1:0-15789 GCA_009831015.1 Picea engelmannii
TTATTGGTCTAAATTTAATATTAGTAAATTTATAATAAATATAAATAATTGGAAACATTTGAATAGAACTAAATGTTCTATAGAAGGGCCGAAAAAGATTTGTATTCTTTTATTAAAAAACAAATTTGAATAATTTGAATAAATATTTTGTATTGAGACCATATTTTGTATCGTCTCCATACTTAGTAGTATGTAATTAAAATGACTTTATAGTTATGTAATTAAAATAACTCTAGAATAGTATATAGCATTGAAATCAATAGAATACGGAGAACAAGAGCATTGGGATCATCATGCACATGTTGTTGAAAATTTCGAGAACACTATGTTTATGATGACGTGACCAAAATAAAACAATTTCTTCTTTTCCTTTTTAAATCTGCGACCAGGAATGTATTCATCAACTTTTCCAGTGAGACATCAACGTACGCCTTCAAATTCTTGATAATGACAATGGAGGCAATGGATTCGATAGAAGCTATTCTGTACTACAATTAAATGGATGTGGATTTAGTGCCTAACAATTCCATCCAGGCTGGAAAAGCTGTCTGTAATTATTAATCATCACGACCTATCCAAATCCACACTTCGTCGACAGCGCCATCTTAAATTGCAAATTGCAAGAGAGGAGAAAGGTGCTTTACAGTATCCACGTTTATCTGTGAGTGTGTGGATCCACATTTATGTTTATTTGGTAACTGTGCCTTGTTCCACGTTTATGCTCATTGGTAGCCGTGGCTTGTTGCGTATTTTGAGTTCACACAAATATTCTACATGTCGACCTACATCAACCTACCAAACCCATGTTTAATAAGTATTTTCCAAAGCCGATTTCACTGGCCATGCAAAAACAAGCTGTAGATCGTCCGGCCAAATATACTGGCAATCTTACTTGCTGATTGATTTGTTTATTTAAATTACAATTACATGAGTAGAAAAGACTGATCTAATCAGTGAATAGCTTCCTGATATCCTGACAAGACTGATTTTGGTTTCATTTATATTGCCACACTGATTAGTAAGATGAAATAGAGCAACATTTATATTGCAAATGTTGGTCACTGGAAATGAGAAATTGAAGAACAGTAATCTTGTTGCCCGTGAATTTCTTTTTATACTTATAGGTCCTTAATGGAGACACCTAAATGCGTATATTTAGGCCCTTATAATTGTGTTCACTTCCATTCCTATAAATAGAATTTTACGAACCTGCAATGTAAAAGAAGAAAGAAGAATCATTGCTCCGATTAGGAGGATTGATTTGTTTGTTAGTAAATCAACACGTATAGAATCTAAAAGCATTATCACATCCTCATCCTCACGGTTTAGAAAATGTTTGCATCTTGAAACATTCCATCTCTCAATGCTTTATAAATCAAAAGTGAAAGTCTATTTATGTTGGTATACTATTAAAATAAGAAGTGCTATTAGAACATTTTAAATCACTGATTTAAATATTAATTTATTTAAAATTTCATTTTTCAATTTATGTTGGTATACTATTAAAATAAGAAAATAAGAAGTGCTATTAGAACATTTTAAATCACTGATTTAAATGTTAATTTATTTAAAAAAAAAAAAAATCAATTATAAATTGTATAAAGAACATTTAAATATTTGCAATTTTTTCAAGTTTTTCATGCATATGAATATTATATACAGAATATGAAGAAAAATGCATTGTTTGTGAGTAATCAGTACATCCAACATCACAATCCTATAGATCCATCCTCTAAGTTGCATGATCTAAGGACACTTAGTAGGAGAAAAAAAAAGGTAATTGAAAATAAAAATTTTAGTTGGATGTAGGTAATGTTCATCAAATTTAATATTTAAAACTTATGAGATTGATGTTATTCTTCAAATCTATTATTAATCTTTATTATAGTAAATCTACATATGATCTATCATAATTTGCAAGATGCACTAACATTTCATATATATATATATATATATATATATATATATATATATGGATTTAAAATTTAAATTAAGGTGAATATTTTTTAGTTATATCAAATTTAAGAATTTTATGAACTGTTAAACAATTTATTTTTACTATAATATACATCTCCCTAATACTTTTTATTGTAAAAAAATACAAACCACTTCAATTTGACAAAAATTGAGGCTAAAAAATATCTAGAACTATAATATAAATTAAGAATTTACAATGTAATTTATGACAACCTTTATATATAGATGGCATTTGTTTCCTTCATATTTAAAGGAAATGTTCTTCATAAGACTTTTAATCCAAATTAAAAGATTAAAAAATTCTAAATCTAAACATAGTTAACTAAACACACATCTTTACGTTTTAGAAGGTATATCTAAATATAATACCCAATTTAAGTGCATTGCATTCAAAATGTATAATAAAAATTAAATATTAAAGAATTTATTTTTTGAAATATTAACTATTAATAAAAGTGGTTTATCAATTATTTTGATTTTTGGAATAGTTAGTAAGCTATAAATTATTTTATTCTTTAGAATATTAATTATCAATTATTTTTTATTTAATTATATGATGTGTTTTTTACATACACTATTTAAAATTAATGTTATGAAATTAAAAAGATAAATATTTAACTTCTAAATTAATATTATGAAATAAAAAGATAAATATTAAACTTCTAACTCTACATTCTTACAAATAATCCAACTATAAAAAATAAAATTATCAATCTTTAACACTATTATTCACCACAATCTGCCATGAATGCACACAACACAATGAAAGGAAGCAATTCTATGATGTAGAGCAGGTAACGGATTTTCTTTACCACAATCTACCATGAATGCACACAACACAATGAAAGGAAACAATTCTATGATGTAGAGCAGTTAACGGATTTTATTCTTTAACTTGTGTATGGGCCTTGTAGTGGGATACCTATCCATTGGCATGCTTAGCCTTATCACATAACTATAATAATTAAAAATGTGATTTTCAGTATTAATATGTACAGTAATTCATTAATGCATGTATTATATTTCATGAGCATTGTTAAAAATTATTATTTTTTCATGATTTTCGATGATGTTGTTTAATAAGACAAGTTATTAATTAATAAGATAAGTTATTAATGCAATACAAGTCATTAATGTATGGTTTATATTTCATGAGCATTGTTAAGAATAATCATTTTTTCACATCATTTAGTTTAAATGTTTTATATTTTTTATTATTTTTGGAACTGGACAATTTTGTATTTGATAAAAAATTATTGGAATTGCAAATTTCAGTTGCTAAATCCACATAATCTAAGTGTGGTTGAAAAATTGAATTGTTAAATCAACATAATCGGAGTGTTGTAGAATTTTTTGAGGGTACTGAAACCATTTATACATTTAAAAATAGAATTTAAGCAAAGAAACATTCACATTTCACCAACAATTGTATCACTAAATTCCAATGATGATTACATGAAATAAATAAATACAATTTAGGCAAAGAAACATTCAAATTTCACCAACAATTGAATCAGCAAATTCGAATGATAGATACCTGAAATAAATAGTTCCCTGAAATAATAAAAGACTTAAAAAATTGATAAAAAAACTCTATGTAAATAAAAACTTGTCATCTTGAAATGCCTCTTCCTATTTCTATATCGTCCATATAATAATATATAAGTATATCCTAAAATACAAAGTTTCACTACAACATTCTAATGACAGTACTCAATCCTTAAGCTTTATAATGATATATGAGTATATCCTAAAATACAAAGTTTCACTACAACATTCTAGTGACACTGCTCAATCCTTAAGCTTTTCTGATACTCTTCTAGAATACAATGAAAAACATTATTAAATCATTACAAAAGATAAACTAAACTTTCACAACATGACAACTACACAATAAGCTAGTGCTATTCCTTACATTTCCTATAATGTCTATGTGTTCTAATTCCACTTCAAATTTTGGGCCCTCATGACGTTTCCCTCTCCCTCTCGTACTCTGGATTTAGGAGGGAAATTGAACGCACACGATGGTCAGGAGCTATATGGACTGATCTAGACCTTGTCTCAAGGCGCGTAGCTCCATGTGGCACTATTCCACAAAAAAATCTTATAACACAAAAAAAAATCCTATAAATTTCTCCTTTTCCACATCAACATTAGAAACCTTTGTGCTTCTTCAAAATTGCAATTGGTCTTCACGTAGCCTGAAGATGGCTTGTCCTGCCAGAGTCTGAAAGTTCCTCCTCAGGGCCCATGACCTTCTACCGCCAGGAACAAACTATAGGCAACTCACCAATTGTTTTTTAACAAAAGTGCTGTGAAAACCCTAAAATCCCGTATGTCATTTTTTAGTTAAAATTTGTCAAACATACTCCCTTTTTATTATTTATGAAAGGGGTTGACTAGTTATTCTAAGAAATGGTTTTTTTAGCAGGAATATGATGATATAAATTTACACTAATCATTATTTTTTGTTATTCAGAATTCATTTCTAAATATAGAAATGAATTCAGCATGCTGAAAAACTTTCAGGACACTCAAATTCTACAAAAATAATCACTTAAATCTAGAAATCCAACAATTTCTAACCTAATTTCAAATAAATATTCCCTAAAAAAATCTTCATTTCATAAAATCTTTAATTAATTAAAAGAGTTCAATTTCTAACTATCTTAATATATTAAGACTTCTTAATACATAATCCATTGTTTATCAATCATTTCTTATTATGAACGTTGAAAAGGATCAGTGACATTGTTCATTTTCATCTCTTCATTCTGCGTTCCCTCCTTTCCATTGAAATTGTGTTAAACAATTAATAACATTTGCAATAGAGAGTTATCTATAATTGGTAGGAACGATTCCTGAATCTGTAAATTCATCGTAGCATGTAATACCCATTATTTAATATATTAAAAAACTACTCTCCAAGAAATATTTTTCAGATGATGTATACGGAATACTTATAGAGTTTCGATCTTAAACCAAATCAAAATAAATATTAATATAATTAAAAATTGTATTTCAATAAATAATCTAATTTAAAATTAACCAAAAGTGGAGAATATGAGAAATTGATTACCTTTTGCTTCCACTTAAACCTAAAGTATAGAGTTTCGATCTTAAACCAAATCAAAATAAATATTAATATAATTAAAAATTGTATTTCAATAAATAATCTAATTTAAAATTAACCAAAAGTGGAGAATATGAGAAATGATTACCTTTTGAAAAGTTTTTGGTTACTTTTCTAGCAGAAAATTTGCACAAATTATATTAACATATAATTTTTCAACATTGCAGCAAATTTAATGATAATATATAGCTGATCATTCCAATCTTACGTAATTGTTTTCAAATATAATTACAGTACTTTTCAACGGATCACTCTCAACATTATGTTTTCAAATATAATTACAGTACTTTTCCGATTGACTCTCCCGATCTCGTCCATGTGTCTCCTCAAGATGGACGGCTCTGATCGTTTACAGGGTTTTCACCACAAAGAAACCCGATCTCTTGTCCTCAGGATTTGCGATTTGCCAAATCCCGATATGTCGATGGCGCTTTCCTTTTCGGACTTTTCCCAAGTCCTCGGATTTACTCCAGGTGTCCTAGAAAGATGGACGGTCCTGATTCAACCTCGGGATATTGCGACTTGTGATGCTCCATTGACACAATTGCTCTGTCAACTTGAAACCCTGAATGCTGAAACACCGACGGGTTCTTCGATGTCTGTCGCGTGTCCAAGCAAAAGAACGACTAATATCTTATCGCTATTTTGTGTATCGTGATTTCACGAGTTTCAAAGTCATGTTGTGACGGTCTTTCAAAACCGCGAACTCTGAAATGCCGAAATGACGACACTCGGATCTGCTGCCACCTGTCCTCTGAGATGGACAACTCATAAGTCCTCTCGTGATTTCGCGATATCGCATATCAGAGTTTTTGGAGAGAAGACTCTTTCGCTCATCCAACTCCCGATTCTCGATTTTACGATGGGAAAATATCGACGGCTCACAATCTTTCTTGATCCAACGGTCCAGAATGGCTCGAAATTTCGCGATTCACGAATTCTTCATGACATGTCTTCTGACCTTTACACCTTGCGATTTAGCGAAACGCCGAGATCTCACCGCGTGTTTCTTGATGGACGATCCAGATGACGTCGGGATTTCGTGACTCCACAAGTCGAAATTTCTCCTGTGCGCTTCAAACGACTAAACGGCGTGCACCTTCTTGCTGATCTAACGGTTGTCGGGCCTTTGCGCAAGATCTGACGGTTGAAATGCTTATGCCTTTTCTGTTCTCTCCTCGTCCCTTCTGAATTGGTTTCCCGCCTCGGATCCATTCGCAGGAGGACTCTTATGGCCACAATGGTTGTTCCTTGCGTGTTTGACGCGATCTTTGCCAAATTTGACAGAATTTTCTCTTGCGGAAGAAAAATTTGTGAATCTTTCAAAGATTGAAAGAATTTCACGAATTCTTTGTTCACTGCTCCAATCTTTAACAGATTTGAGCGAAATTTTCGAGTTCTTTAAAAGTTCTCGCCTCGTCTGGCTTTTCTTCGTCAATCTTTGACGATTCTTGAAAAGATTACAAGAATCTTTAAGGTTTCTTCTCTCTCGATCTCTGCTTCCTCGTTCTTTCGAGCGTAGTACGCTATGCAACCTCGTGTGAGTTTCTTACGACAATCTTTAGAGAGTATTACAGACAGCTTTCTAAACCTTGTGAAAAGTCTGTGTCGCATGCTCTCAAGATGCATGTAAGCTCTACTCTGTGTGGATTGTGTGGCTCTCCAGACTGTGTGAAGAGGCTTACTGTTGAAGCTCTGATACCATGATAAATTGTGAAGTAAAGAGAAATGCAGAGAGAAATAATAGAATAGTATATTGAAATGTATGAAGAAGTACTGAAGAAGTTCTGAGAAGATGTTACAATGTAATGGGAGATGGTTGAGCTAAATATGCTCAAGCAAGACAAAAATAGAATGTACAACTGTCTAGTACAATTGGCAGTGTACAGTCAGACTGTTGAGGTTACTTTATATTTAACAACCCTTTCGATTGTAAAATGTCCCAGTTTAATAATCTACCCTCCAATGCCAGCCAGAAGAATAATGTGATCTTCAATGGGACACCCCATTTCTATAAGTTTAACTTCCATCCTTGCCATATCAGAAGGTTCAGAGTCGAAAGGATAGCGACATAGCAATTTTTAACGGTGAAGTTTCCTGAGCGGTCACTCCTCGTCCAAATGAGAGAATCAGTCGAACCCTCATGAAGTGAGACCCCCGCCTTTTTTAACTCTGTTGTAAATGAGTTCCAAACTGCTGCAAGGACCCCTATTATGCCCAATTCATCGTTTCTCCTCCATAACTCCGTGCGCATCCTAGGAACCCGATAAATTGCAGCTTGAGACAACATATGAACCTGATTAGTGTTCAAGAAGGAGATAAGATCCGAATTAAGGAGGGAACGGTTGTCGATACCAAGGATCTTATCCTTGCCAATGGACATGAGACTACCGTCTCTAGGGTTCCAACTAATCCACTGGATGATAACAGGAAGAGAGCGCAACAAATTGGCCCACATTCTTGAGACAGAGTGAAAGTTATGAGTAGGCCTTTTGAGCCAGTTAAGGAGAGAAGTGTTATGAAGGTAATTATCCATAATAACCTTATGCCATATGCTTATCTATGTTAGCAACCTCCATAATGTTACCAAATTCAAGGCCAAATGAAAATGAAAAAGATTGCGTAAACCCCAACCCCCATTTCGTTTTGGTCTAGAAAGTATCTCCTACCTGCAAAGATGAAAATGGAAAGAATATGATCTCCCATTCCATAAGTAGTGAAACATGACTTTAGTAATATTTTTAAGGATGGTACGAGGCAAAGACTCCATGGGCATCCAAAAAACCGGCTTGCCTTCTAGCACATATCTGGTCAATATGTATCTGACCCCTAAGAAAATCCACCTGCTATACCATCCTTCTATTTTCTGAGATTATTTTGAAACCAACCAACTCCAATCAGTGGCTCTATGAGGGCATGTTTTTAAAAAATACCCCAGGTATTTAAATCCAGAAGATAGATCTCTAAATGTATAAGGCAAAATATATTTAAAGGGACTCAAGTCAACTTTTGTAAGGCCCTCGGAAAGAGTAGTAGATTTGATTATATTCACAGTCAGACAAGACACATTACAAAAAAGATCAATGATGGACTTAATCTCCTTCCATTCCAGTAGACATGCCCTAGAAAAATTGACATCGTCCATGGAAAACAAGTGTAAGATATTAGTCAATCGGGAAAATTTTATACTTGAGATAATACCTTCAGCCCTGGATTTCTTTAATAATAAACTGAGCCCCTTTAGCCCTAGATTTCTTTAATAATAAACTGAGCCCCTCCATCACTAGGATGAAGAGAAGAGGAGATAAATGGAAGCCCTAGAGAATCCCCCTCTTACTTCTGAAGAAATCCATAGGCTCCCCATTATCTAATACAATAATGGATGAAGAAGTTATACGGGACATAATCCAACTAGTCATCTGGAGACCCAAACCAATTTTTAGAAGAATCGGGCAAAGTTGGTCCCAATCAATACAATCGTAATCTTTTCTTAAATCTAGCTTCAGGATGAGAGCTTTCATCTTTATCTTTTTAATGATGTGGATGATTTCATAGGTTGTATCGATGGCTTCTTGAATGTGTCTTCCTTTTAAGATTCACAATTGTTCACAAGAAATAGACCTTGACAGAAACGGGTTTAGCCGATTTGCGAGAATTTTGGAAATAATCTTGTAACACATGTTACAAAGAGAGATAGGGAGAAAATTATCGAAAGATCTTGGGCAATTGGTATTTCGAATCAATGTCAGAAAATTTGCACTTAGGCCACCCACTACAGAACCTAAACTTCTAGTCTCTTTGACCATTGCAAGTAGATCTTCCTTGAGAAAATCAAAGAAAAAATTAAAAAAATTGAAGTCCACCCATCAGGGCCTGGTCTTTTTTCGTTCCTGAAATGGATGAGAAAATCTAGCAGTTCTTCCCAAGTGACTAGACCAAAGAAGGAGCTATACTCATTTTCATCCAACATCTAAGGGAAGCGATCTGTAACCTTGCACTGGTCTCTAGTTTTTAGAATTGATGGCGCCTTATAGAGATTATTAAAATAATTAGTTGCCTCCTTCAATAAATACTCTTTCTTATTGACCAAAACCCTAGATCCTGAATAGATCTCTGAAATATGTTTTTTAATCTGATTATGATTAGAAATCTTATGGAAATACTTGGTATTTTTGTCCCCACTTGACAACCATAGAGCTCTACTATGGATACGCCAAAGTTCCTCCTCGTTGCAAAGAATCAAATTATTGTCTAGTTCACTCTATCTCAAGGAGGAGGTGACTCCTTGATTAGAGGCATACCCTACCAGTTGCCCAATAAAAACCTTTATATCAAATTCCAATGAAATTAGATTTGCCAGTTTCCTTGCGCAAAAAACTTTAATCCATGAATTGGTCTATTTTTTTAATATTTGTAATTTCCATAACAACCTTTTATGTCTTATTTCTTCGATATGAAACATGGGATCTAACCAAGTATTGTGAAGAAGATCCAAAAACTCCTTCTCGAGGAGCCATTCAACATTAAACTTGAACGGGAAAATCTTATAAATCGAGGGTAACTCCATCTGAAATATAACTGGCACATGGTCCAAAATGAAGGGGTGTTCATCCCAGGACCTGAAGAGACCAACCTCCAATAAAATATCTTCAAAAACTAAGACCCGATCTAATCTCCTTGTGATGACCTCATGTCTAGCACAACCCTTCCGCCAAGTAGGAAACAAGTTTTCTTGTTTGACATCGACAAGATTATTTTACTGAATAATTTCTTTGTAGTAATCATCAATACAACTAATCCCCCTAGAACCACCCCATTCCTCATCGACAAAAAAAATGAAATTTAAATCCCCCGCTAGGATCAAATTAAGGATACCTAGTAAACCGCTATCTTCAACAACTTTCTAGAAAGGGATCATGTTCGATCCAGGTCCATAAATATTGAGCAATGCTAGCTCCCTCTTAGTTAATAATCATTTTCGAGTCAACAAAATAAGCCCAACCGTGAGAAAAGGCTCAAATAAATATAAAGTTGGATCCCAAGAAACTAAAAGACCCCCAGAAGTTCCCACAGAGCTGATTGAACTGGAAAACCAAGAAGGTATGAAAGAATGAAATAAATCTCTTGCCTTTTGACCATTAACCATTGTTTCTTGAAAAAGAATTATATCCGAACGAGTCTGATCCAAAAGCCGACGAACCAAGGAAACTTTGGTGGTGCCTCCAATCCCTCTGATATTTAAGGAGAGCAACATCATTACTTAGCCCTCACCAAGGCTTTCAATGCTCTAAGAGGCCCATTGTTAGTGAGAGGAAGAATGGGATCTAAATACTGTGTTGGAATTTGAGCCAACTTTTTCTGACCACTACGAGTTTTTAATGGAGAAAGATCTATGCCTAGACCTCTAGACCAGGCAAATTCTCTTTCCTCTTTCACCGAAGTAAGCCTAGAAACCGAACTAGAAGCCCCCAATGAAGACTTAGAATTAAGGGTTGCCTTCCCCTGGAAGATGGGTAATTTGACAATGGAGCTCTTACCCCTCTAGAACAGGATCAAAGAATCAAGAACAGTTTCAAGAACAGACCCCTCCTCTTTGGCTTCATGATAGCCTAGTTCCATTGTAGCTTGGCTACTTGGAAACAACAAGGTTACCTTTTTTGGAGTATACCTCTTCACCTAGAGTATACTCATACTTCGTTCTAGGCTACCGACGAGTCACACTTTTACTCTAGCGCATGTGACATCCCCCAAAAATAAATATTTTTATTTTGTGTGCTAGAAATTTATTTCTGTTTTTGGCAAATTCGAATCTAGAAATGTTTTGCCATTTATGGAAATTTCGAATTTTGAATTTAATAATTGTATTTAATTATTGTGACTATTGGGCAGAGATATGTTTGGACTCAACTAAGTATTTGACTATGAAACTTGTATCACAACATAATATTTATATTAACTGCAGGAGGATAAATGGAACAACCATGTTAAAAATCAGCTGACCATGACTCCATGAGTGGGGAACAAGTTGGAACTACCTCTGGGATGATGATTGAAAATGGAAAATTAGGGATTTGGCCACTGGAAGCCCCTAAAAATCAAGGATTAAGAAAGCTGCGAAAAATCCCCAAAGGAGGGAATAAGACTTGGGCAAAATTGATAAATAACATATGCGAGGAGGCAGGACGCTGCCAAGTATGTTGGGGAAAAAAAATGAGCTCTCTTGGTGTTATGAACATTGCAGATTGAGTGTGAGGAAAGAGGAGCCTGCTGAAATGGAATTGCCTTGTTGTTATGAGCATTGTTGAGAAAGTGTGAGGTAACAGGATAACTGTTGGAATTGAAGGACATTGCCGAGGAGGAATTTCCAAGTTCTCCCTCATGGATTCATGGTCAGGCTAGGGGGTGAATCGGGAAAGTAGATTTGATTTCCCTATTCTACAGTTGGGAGGAACGTGGTTGTTTCCTTTGTCTTCCCACGGATTGGATTCAGATATGTTAATTTTCCCCTCTCTATTATGAATGGCTATGTCTTTTGATGTTATGTGTCTATTGAATCTGAACTGGAATAGGTTACATTCTCTATTTGTATGACCCTTTTTGCATCTAGTGTATTGTATCCGATTAAATCAGATCTCTAACGATTTCTTTCCACTTTTTGTTCGAATGTTTTTATCCCATGCTATGTATCTAACAATATGCAAACAATATATTAGATGTGTATAGAATGACAAAATTCTGGTGTTAAAGAATTTTGGAAACCCCTTTTTGTTTTCCTTGTTTCTTTTCAAAATGGGCTATCCTTTCCTTAGTCCAGGTCGATGAAGAATTTAGAGTTTTTCCCTTATAGAAAACCTTTATCTTGTTGTATCCTTATGTGTGTGTAAAATTCTTAAGTCTTTATGCTTTCAGAATTTGGGGATTGTTGTGTGTTGTGGTTTGACATTTGAAACCCCGAAACCCGAAATCCCGAAGTGTTGGTTCCACACCCTTTCACCTTTCGAAATTCAGGAATTGTTGTGTGTTGTGTTTCGACATTTGAAACCCGGAAATCATGAATCCTGAAATCCCAAAATGTTAGTTCCACGTCCATTTCTTTTTGCAATTTTGAGAATTGTTGTGTTCTATTGTTTGACATTTGAAACCTCGAAATCCCGAATCCCAAAATCCTGAAATGTTAGTTCCACGTCCATTTCTTTTCACAATTTTGGGAATTGTTGTGTCCTGTTGTTTGACATTTGAAACCCCGAACCCTGAAATCCCGAAATGTTAGTTCCACATTCTTTTCGTTTCACAATTTCAGGAATTTTTTTGTTCCCTTGTTTGACATTTGAAACCCCGAAATCCAGAAATGTTAGTGCCTTTCTTTTCACAATTTGGGAATTGTGGTATGTTGGATGTTTGGCTATGAAAACCGTGAAACCTCGAACACCAAAATCCTGAAATGCGGCTGTAACCTTTTCTATTCTTGCATTTTGGAAATTTGTGTATGTCAAGGTTTGGACACTAGAACTCGTGAAGTTCTGAATCTCGAAATCCCGAAGTGCGGGACCCACCTTCCCTTTTTCCGCAATTTGGAGGTTTGTATATGTGGTTGTTTGGCCACTTACACTTATGAAATCCCAAACTCTGAATTTCCGAAGTACTAATCACCTTTCGCATTTTCAGTAGTTGTAGTGTGTTGATGATTAACCTTTTTGTTCACAAAAACCCAAACCCCGAAACCCCGAAGTACTCGACATCTTGTCGCAATTTCAAAAAATGTTGTGTCTTGATGTCCGACTCTTGTACACGAGAAGCCGCGAATCCCGAAACCCCGAAATGCTAGCGCACAGTCGTTCCATATTTCAGATTTCGGCAAACAACAGGGTCCTTTGTTTTGTTTGGCACTTGTGATCACCGAAACCCGATTGACCTCTGTTTCTTCACAAAGTTGTAGTAACTTAGAAGAAGCTTATTGTTATGTGAACAACCCTATTAATATAATGAATGGACTGGTAAAAGAACATTGGGGAGTTTTCATCCCTGATAGAGGTATGAATGTTACAGACCGCTTCACAAGTCGATTGTATTGCAAACATAGGGTAATTTTTCTATGTAGGATTTTGGTCATAAAAACCCCAAAGTTTCTTGTATTTTTAAGATTGTGGTAGTGTTATAGGTACTAGCGGATAAGAGAGTAATTATAAATTTCAGGATCTTAATTAAACATTGAAGTGGTGAGTAAATACTCATTTTATCGTCGATTAAAAAACTTAAGTTGAATGGTAAGGGTATCAAGGACTCTAACAAACCCTCAGACTGAAGCCTTCTAACAGAAAGCCTACTTACTTGAGATCTAGAAAACCTTTCAAGGATAGATGTACAAATAATTTATTTATTTTTGGTGTTTTTATGAGGTACATTACATATGGTATCAGAGAAAAAGTTACAACACTGGGTCTGAACAGGGCCACATTAATTGCTTAGTATATATTCTGATTTATGAAAAACTAATAAATCTTGTGGATTACAAACAGAAAGATTTTATGTTTTGTGTTGAATAATGGCAGGTCAAGAAGGTGCAGAAATTAGGATGGAAGGGAATCTGCAACAAGGACCTCCTGGAGATCTGAGACAAAACAGTGATGGAAGTTCACCCATAGAGGTGTTAGAAATAATGAGAAACCTTATTGTTGAACTATAGGTTTTCAAGGCCGACAATGAAAAATTGAAGAAGGAACATCAGGAACAACAAGAGATAAATGAAGTCCTGCTCCATAGTATAGTAACCAAGAAAATCCCAAAAGATGATAACCATGAGGAAGAGGTCAACAAAAGGTCCTCCAAGAATTCTGGTGCAAAAACGGAAAAATGAGACAGTTCGTCTAAAGGGACACCTTCAGTTGAAGACAAAACCATACTAGATAGAAAACGAAAACAAATAGACCACCTTGAAGGAGAATTTAAAAATATTAAACCAGCTACTTTTGATGGAGAATCTAGGACAGGAGAAGAAGTCGAGGCATGGTTTTTGGACATCAAAAAATACTTCCAAATCTACAACTATTCCAGCAACATGAAGGTCATAATGGCCATCTACAATTTGAAGGGGAAGGCCATCATTTGGTGGCAGGAACTGAAATTAGCCAAGGGCCTAAAGGAGAAACAGTTGGAATGGTCCGACTTTAAGAATTATTTTAAGAAACAATACCTTTATGAAAGCTATTATGAAAGGAAGACGAAAGAATTCTATGAGTGACGAATCAGACAAATGATGATGGAGGACCTTATAAATAAATTTCTGAAACTACTAAGGTTCGTACCATACATCGGAGAGGATAAGGTAAAAATCTAGCGATTCTTAAGAGTTTACCACAATCCTACAGGGACAGAATTGAGTTTGACAACCCCAAATCCTTGAGTGAGGCATTCAAGAAAGCACGAATGTGCTATGACCAATATAAAAAGTAGGTAGAGTTTCCCAAGACCTGGAAGGATAAGAAGCAAGATGGAATAAACCAGCGGAAGAAGGGATACCAGCCAGCTCCTTATCGGAATGCAACAAAAAGTTTCCCAAGGAACGATTTTCACTCCAATCATATGAATACGCAAGGTAGTGGTAAACCGGTAAACCTGGGAAGGAAGAAGTTTGGGGACAACTCTCGCGAGCCATTAAAGTGTTGGGAGTGTGGAGAGCCTCATCTAAGGAGGAACTGTCCACGTTTAATTGCAGCAAATAGAAGTATTGTTCACAATTTGCAGGAAGCCTCGACAGTGGGTGACATGGGCAGAAGTCTGCATCAGATAAATGTAGCCATAGATGGTCGACAAGCGGACCACCAGTCCTCAGTGGTAGAATTCAAAGGTAAAATCCATGACACTCAAATTTCTGTTTTAATTAACCCTGGAGCTACATTGAGTTATATTACTCCCGATGTAGTAGAGTTGAATAAACTTAAGAAACAAAAGCACAAAAAATCTTGGCTTGTACAACTAGAAACAGGTGTTAAAAGAAAGGTAGTTAACTTTATTTCTGACCTTGATTTTAGCTTAAATGGTCAAAAGATAAGGACCAATCTGAACATCCTACCACTAGGGTCTTATGATATGATTATTGGGATGGATTGGTTGGAACAACACAAAGCAGTACTAGATTGTTATACAAAGATACTTAGCTATAAAGATAATTTTGGCACTGTTAGAACAACCCAAGGCATACCAAAACCTGTATCAGTCAGACAAGTTTCAGCGATTCAACTCAAGAAATGTATTAGAAAGGGATGTCAAGTTTACGCCATCTAAGTGATGAATCTACTAGAAAAAGAAGATAAGCCCAAGTTAGAAGACTTTGTTGTCCTACGTGAATTCAGAGACATGTTTGTTGATAAGATACGAAAATTACCTCCTAGGAGAGAAATAGATTTCTCCATAGACTTACTACCCGGATCAGCCCCCATCTCAAAAGCACCCTACCGAATGAGTCTACAAGAACTCACAGAATTAAAAATACAATTACAGGAATTATTGGATAAAGAGTATATTAGACCAAGTGTCTCTCCATGGGGAGCACCAATCCTCTTTGTGAAAAATAAAGATGGTACTCTAACACTATGTACCGGTTATAGGCAACTGAACAAAGTGACCATTAAGAACAAATACCCCTTACCCAGGATAAATGATCTGTTCGATCAAGTTGGTGG
>ML778216.1:15889-35170 GCA_009831015.1 Picea engelmannii
TTTATTCAAATTATTCAAATTTGTTTTTTAATAAAAGAATACAAATCTTTTTCGGCCCTTCTATAGAACATTTAGTTCTATTCAAATGTTTCCAATTATTTATATTTATTATAAATTTACTAATATTAAATTTAGACCAATAAAATATAAATGTTTCAGTATCTTGCAAACCTAATACTGGCATACAAAATTTGGAAATGTATCAACATTTGATATGGAGCAAGCCTCAACGTAGCCTAAAACATTTGCTAGTGAAACATCTAATCATACCTTTCAATAAGTATTAGAAAAACATAGAACTATGGAATCGACCTTTAGGACTTTCGAAAATAAAAGATTCCTATACGAATATAGATTGGTTATTAATGGTTGGATTTCCTTCTATGTATGAGAGATTCTATTCTTCCTTATCTCGTCATCTTCACATGGCTGATAATAAAATTTTCTCCCAAAATCATTTTCCAAATAACAATGGAGAAATCGCATAACTCAATGGAGAAATGGCATAACTCAACACGTCAATTTGTATTAAAATCAATTCATGTGAGAAATATCTTAGGTCTAACTGGTTAAGCAGCTGAAGCATAAACTTAGCATAAACTTAACAAGATTTTAATAACAAAGAAAATAAAACCGAGAACAAATTAGACAAAGAAACAATCATATAAGAATTTGCACAATAATTTAAGTGGAAACCTAATACACGGAAATGATAATTGGGTGCTATACACTACATTGTTCATTGCTCACTTCACCCCTACGGGTATGTTCTTAGATATAGCATCTATCAAACAACTGGTTATCCACGAGTTACACGAATTGTTCAGTATAGTGTGCATGCATGCACATTCTATTTTTAGCTAATGTTGTGTGCATGCATTCACATGGGAAATTATTTGGCACATTTTAAACAATCTCCACCTTGACAACAATTTACCTAATATATCATGCCCAAATTTATTCATCACCTTTCGTGCAAGGCAAGAAAATTCAAACACCATCATGACTCCACAACTTCTCTAACAATACTGTCACATGAACATGTCTACATGATTCACTTTAGTATGGACCATTCTGCCTCCATCAATAACATGTCTTATAAACTGATGCACTTGTCTATTTTGATACGCCAGATTGTTAGTCACTTTGACCACCATAGAACACCTCATCATGTACCCATCCAAACTTACCCAATAGATCCTTGCATTATTGGAAGACATAACCTGAGGTAGGTCTCCTCTTGTCCAAATATCTTGAATCACATCCACAAATTAAATCACCGCAACCATTGTAGGTGATACTTGTATTGTTTTTCTTATAAGATACTGAAGCACCCATTTCCATGCTCTTTACTTGGTTTTGTCATGTGTCTACTCACAACACCAACTGCATGTGAAACATTGACCAAAAAGCATGACCAAAAATTCATAATGGCCTTTATTAGTTCTGAATGTTGTTTTGGGATATCTTCTTCCTTCATTCTAATCTGATGGTAACCTGAACGAAGATCCAACTTTGTGAAGTAGATTGATCCATGTAGTTCATCTAACAGTTCATCAATGATGGGAATGTGAAACCTATATTTAATAGTGATCTTGTTGATCTCTTTATAATCTGGACACATACACCATGAGCCCTCTTTATTGAGTACCATTACCACTAGTGCAAATTAAGAACCTTGGCCATGTATAATAATGATGGCCTCTAATATTTCTTCAACCATACCCTCAATTTCACTCTTCTAGGCATAAGGGTGTTTGTAAGGCCTGATGTTAGGAGGAACACTCCCACGAATACCTTATATATCTAGGGAAATACTTTGGAATGATTATCTAGGGGAATACTTTGGAATGATTATATATCAATGATACCTTATATATCTAGGGGAATAGATGGCTTATATGTTCAAACATATAGTGAGCATAGTTGTAAAATTACACCATGATTCCTATTTTTCAATAATTTTGTCATGCCATTAGAGCTTACCACCTTACTGGGTTTCCCTATGATACCTATTAACTCAAATTCCTTTCATTCCAATGAAAATGTCATGAAAATTTCTTGAAAATTAAAGTCCATTGTTCCCAGTGATTGTAACCATTGGACTCCTAGTACGACATCAACACCACCCATGGGTATAGAAATAATTGGAATATTCATTGCATATTCCCCCATAATAAGATTGATCTTATGGAATTTTCTTGAGCAATTTATAGTTCCTCCATTTGCAATCATTATGCGAAATTATGGTGCTAGATATATAAATAAATTGAGAGCATTGGCTAATTTACAATGAATGAAATTATGAGTACTAACAGAATCGAATAACACTATTATCTTTTTATTTTTGATATATTCTTCGATATTGAGGGTTTGAGGAGTGCTAATTCCATCCAATGCATGACCTGATATGGTGGGAGTCATATCTTCAGAAGAAATATCTTCTACATTTTCATCTTGAGATGGTTCTTGTTCTTGTTCTTGTTCTTCTCCATTTTCACAATCTATGTAGAATAACTTGTTCTCACCACACTTATGTCCCTTACTGTACTTTCTATCACAATTAAATAATAAACCTTTTGATTCTATTTAATCCAATTTTTGAGGTGTCAAAATTGTAGGTTGACATGGTTTAGAAGAAGGAACAATACTCTCTCTATAGATGTTAGGGGTGGTCCTTATAGTAGTAGTAGCTAGATTTTTACTTTCAACGTTTCTCGCCACCCTGAACACATTCTTCAATGATTTGGGTTCCCAAAGGAGAACCTCATGTTGAATGTTATCCTTTAAAGTTCCTATGGAGACCTCAATTTGGTGTTATGAGGAAAACAACTCTATGGCACGGGGTAAACCACAAAAAACAGAATGAAATGCAAAAATCAACTCTAATCCCAAGTATGCTATATAAAAGAAATGCAAACATGACAAGATCAAGAGCCTACCTCGTCTGGTCGTTCGATGAAGACCATCGTTGAGCACACAACTCAAAGATTTATACCTGCAACTTGTCCTCAACGACCAAGATATGCAAGAATATGGTGATAATATATAATGTTAGCTTATAAAATAGCATAATTCATTAACATTCATCACAATACACCCATGGAATAATAATTCAAATATTTGCAAGATATCAATTGGATGAGAAAATAGTATTTCTATTAAAAATGATCAACAAAAGTGTATAAGTGACAAACTTATGTAATGGAACACATCGAAACCGAGAAACTAAGTCCCTCTAGCTGGGCCTCCACCAAAGGAAAGATCATATAAAGGAGACAATGAGGTTCTCCATAAAAAATGGAAGATATTGGAGGATGAACAATGTGTTCAGACTTTAAATAATAAAGGGAAGCAGACTCAATGCGAAGTGAAATTTTTCCAGAGTATCTTTTCTCTCAAAAGTTGAATTCTCTCTTGTTTCCACGGTTTGGATATGGCCCAATTTATAGCCTTCAAATGGAACTTAAGGGCCGAGTGAGAGCATTTCCAGTATATGGAAGGTCAAGGATCATGGATCTTCTGATTTGAAATGGAAACTTGATACATTTTTTTATTTTGAGCAGCAAACTCAATGTACAAGGTCTATAGTGGTGCAACCTGCCTATACGCATGTTGTCTAACTGGAAGGGTGTGTATATGTGGAAACATATGATTTTTTGGCTCTGAAGGTGCAACAAGGGACTTTAAGTCTGCATAGGGAAATGGAAAGGCCCTCTAAGCAATTTTTGTGCAGTGAGGCAAAACTTACTATAACAGATGCCCCCTAAAGTGTGAGGTCAAAGGAGTATCTGTGATGGCCAAAATACATTATAATTTCAAGAAGTGGAGTAATGGAGACTCATCTAGAAGTGATAGTTTCTCATGAGAATATTACAATTCATAATGAATTTGTACACAGGGATGCCAATTTGAATTACACTGCAGATCCATGTGGAAATATACCAAAAAGTTGTTCATGGCCATGAATAGGAAATACAAAGTAGACATATTGCATAGGCTATCATAGTCAGAAACATGTCCCAGTGGAAACCAGTCTCAAAATCAATCATATGTATACAATGGAGTACAATTTGATCTCTTATGATCACTGAAGTCATATAGGTATTGGTCCTATGAAGGACAACAACAACTCAGGAAAACTTCTACTGTAAACTGAATGTCTTCTACATGATCCGCCGAAGGTGAAAGTATACATCATGTGAATAAAGGATTTGAAGTCGAACACATTGAGAATTTGTTTGGTTACTGGTCAGTAATGTATACCGTTAACAAACATGAGACAACTTATCAACAATGAAAGTAGGTATCAAGGCAACGGGTACATTTTTACAAGTGTGAATAAAGGTGTTGAGGTTGAACACTTGAATAATCCATCGATCAAGAGACATTGATGTATTCCCAACTGTCTATGGCAGGCAAGCTTGCTATTGATGACTGTAACCCTTTAGGTACTCATAGTACTCTAATCCTCATTTCCAGAATAGATGAGTTGAAGTCAGTGGAAGGAGACCCACTGAAAGGAGACAATTAAGGAATCTCTCATCATTCAACATGAGGTACGAAGGAATATCTTGATTATTTTTAGTAACTCAGACGACGAGGGTGTTCACAAACCAACGGCCCTGTGTGTCTTTCACATGCACCAGATGCAAGTAGTGCATGGAAAACACCCTATGAGTAGAATACAATAAGGAATACTGCCGACAAAGGTTAGGAAACCACCAATAAGGCTAATGGAATCCAATAAACTGCACTAATCCCAATGTGAGAATATATTTCTTGTCATCCAACACAAGGTAAAACCCCTAGTAGGCGACCAATGAGGAGATGTCGATTGTTGGGTTCAAGGTTACCTTCCCATAATGAAGGTAGGACTAGGGTGCACGGTAAGACTACAACTTCATGTGACTCTGAGACACACTAAGGGTATGGACGAAATGAAAAGTCAAGAGTTCTAAGAAATGGTCGATAAAAACTTATAGACATCCTTTGAACAAGAGCATGAGACATATGGATAACGCATCCAACATATACTTGATGATGAAACCTCGTGATGCAGCAGGAATCAACGGACTCTCCATAGGGACTAGATGAATAACCAGTCGAAGGAGTAAACTCTAAGTAATGAGATCAGCTTCCTAAGGTCATACTAAACCCAAACTTTGGATGAAAATGGAATCACAAGTTTGTGCTCTATTCAAAGGTGACATGACTACTTCCAATATGAGATAATATTCTTTTGTCGCCTGTCTTTTTTGTTTTTTTCATAGGAAAATGAATTCTATGATACAATAGAGGAAACTAGTGTCATGACTAAGAAACTAGCTCCAAATAGTGGAACATACCTATGCTCAATACAAGAAAGTGCATGCGGGACATGGACCCTCAGGGAAATGTTTCCTCCTAGGGTACAGGGTGTCAAGATGCAAATGATATAAAAAAGGCTCTGCTTGGCTAGTGATGAAAATTGTTGAGGTAATAGGAATATGATGAGAAATCAAGAACCAACAATAGGCTCAATACTGCAAGCAAGATAAAGGAATGCAATTACAACTAACTCCAAAGAATTTCCTTTTTTGTAGATTTTGTCCCCTAGGCCCGAAAAAGTATAAAACAATACTCAAGAGAAATATTCTAGCCAATGGTGACTAGAATGTTACTTTTTCAAAATTAGTCTACTTTTTGCAAAAAAGGGTTACACTTATACCAAATAGATGCCCTTTCAAATCCATTTAATGAGTGGGAAAGAGACAAGTTCACTCGAATTTTTTTTCACTTTTTGGAGAGTCACAAAAGAGATTAACTAAGACTCGAGGATTTTTTTATAAGAATCATATCATGGGGGAGGCCAGGGATCCCGTACAGGACTTCTGTCGAAAGTCAAAAACTCACAGGTAGCTAACACAAGCTTGGGAGAACCCAAAAATTTCCAATCCAAGGAGGATAAAATACCCGCAGACGATCCATCATATACAATATCATTCCAATCAAAGGAAACCATCCTAGGACTTGGAGGGAGCATACTCAGAGAGAGTGGAATGCTGCCTTTTTCAGAAGGTATAGGACTAGAAATTCTAAGGACATGGTCGAAATACGTATCACCCCCCAAAATTAGAGTAGGATTGACCGAAGATTGCATTGACAATGTCACTTCCTTAGATTTTTCATTCTCTAAAAGAAGAGTGGGATGGGCCAAATATTGCATCAACAAGACCACTTCTTCAACCATTGGTTGAATAGGATGCGAGACAACATGGTCTAGAGATGCACCACCCCCCAAAACAGGAGTGGTGTTGATCGAAGATTGCATTGACACGACCACTGGTTGAATAGGGTGTGAGACAACATGGTCAAGAGACACATCACTCCCTGAAAAATGAGTGGTCTCAAATGAAGATTGCATCGACACATCCGATGTGTCAACCAAAGAAGTATTAGAATGTTGGGAAACCAAAGATGACTCAGAACCAAAAGGGACAAGAGACAAGGACCACACGTCTCTTACAAGTGCAGTACCAGGGCACAAGCGAGTTAGATGACCTCCTTTTCAAAGTATACAAAGGAACTAGGGCTTACTTCCTTTCTTTCTATTCCATCCTGGTTGGTGGTTACCATTTCAGTTGGTCGAAAATTGTACAAAATGCACATCCGTCGACTGAGTGGGAGTGGAGGATTAAGATAAATCTTTTTCTACTACAAAATCGCTTAGAGAGAACTCCTTCAACTGGTTCGTCACCAAGTCTATAGACCAAGCATTTGCAGAGCCTATAAATCCATCCACATGAGGCTGAAGATTTTGTCTGGGGTCATAATTTGACCTTGATGCATTAGGAAGAATTTCATACAACATCCCAGACTGAACATATATGAGGTCCAGTTGCTAGGCTTTGAAAATAGCTTCTTCCTCAGATGTTACCTCGGATGTTGAAACATCCTTCGAAATATAAGGAAATAGGGATTTAAAGAACCATTCCAACAGAAACTCTAGAGGAATGTAGGATTTAATAAACCTCTTCCATCTACGCCACTCTTGGATATGGTCCAAGATAAGTGTGGACTTATCTTGGCATAGGGATGACGAGAGTTTTATGCTGCCATCATAACGAACTAAGAACTAGAAGTGGTTGAGAAAGACTAAAACCATATGATTAAAAAGCATGTATGTTCCCCATGGTAGCTCAATGTATGAATTCGTTGTAACCATCATGAAGGTGCATTGAAATAGTCTCAAATGAATAAAATCATCATTAAGAGAATTGGATGAGCACCCAAGATGAAAAGTAGTAACATGATCACCTGGATCCTCTCCAGTATTTCCTTCGAATTTTGGAATGTCTGAGGGAAGCTTGGTGGGGACGAGGGGCCATGATGGATCATGACACACTGGGTCATTCATTAATCTTGAAAAGTATGGAAAATTAACCATGGCCAGAAAAGGGAGTTGGGGTTACAACATATGAACCCATGATCCTATGAAAGGTTGATGTTGAGGGATTGAAACCCATCCAGGATTTTGGTATACACCATGGCCCTGTCTGAGAGGGTAATAGCCTCCTCCAAACTGATTCATAAGTGGTTGTATGGGCACCATACCTGTAGGAGTGCTATAATGAGGGTTATAAACATTTCCCCCAGCTAGAGGAGCTCCATGTTGGGGGTTTCCCATAGTGTTAAACTAGCCTCCTCTGAGTGGAAATCTGGAGGATAGAGGTGGATTCATCATACAAAATTTATTACCGGAATCAGTGTGGAGGAGGAAGCGGAAAAGGACAGAACATACAAAAGTGGCTTGTCCACCCAGTTGAGTACTCCATCCAGGAGAATTGAGATTAGGATTAGACCCAAAATAAAAAGGAGGTTGAACCCCAACCGTAGGATTCATTGGGGGAATTTTACTTCCACCAAACAAGAGAGGAGTGTGCAGAGGGGCCATGCCCCTAGGTCAAATGCTAGGATTTGCATTAGTCGCTCGAATGGAGGGTGAAAGTTGCAATGTCATATTTGGCATACCAAAAGAGAAAGGGTTAGAGACCGAAGGGATGGACTAAGAATTGTATCCAAGTGTACCAAAAAGAGACCCAAAAGAGTTCATTAATATGGTTCGAGTAGAAACCACAAGCTAGATAGGAGAAATGACGGGAACCTTTGGTACTACAACCATCATTGCTGAAGGAGTTGAAGGAACCCCATTAAATACAGTAGGTATAGGAGTCAATGGACTCCCTATGTCATTTGAACTCAACTCAATACTCATACTTGTATAATCACAAGTCTGTTAGGTGGAGATATGTGTACCACATTTAGTAACTTTGTGCCTCTTAGAAGGCAAACACTAAAGGTGCAGTGGTAAATTCAATAAATCGTGAGACCTACGGGGAAGTTGGTCTGGCTCGACGATGACTCGATACTCGAGATATAAAAACAAAATCCTAGGTCTAGCTAATAATCAAAGAGAACACAAAAATAAACAAAAAGGACAAATGCACAGAAACATGATATAGTGGTTGAAAAGGGGCCTCCCTCACTAGAGTAGGTATGCCTCACCCAAGAGGGGCCTGAGACTCCCTTCAAAAGATTGGAGGTATAAGAATCAATTATAAGGGCCCTCATGGGATTAACAACGTTATTGGTCAAATCCCCCCGGAGAGGTAATCTTCCATAAAGATTGTGTTTTGTCTGACCCTTATCTAACTCAAGGTGCCTGCAGAATAACCCCTGCAAGTAACCTATGTGGCTACCTATGCCAAGAAACTAAAGACACCACGATATAACCAATGCACAATAGAACATTCGTAAGTCAGGTCCACGTTATGGGTAGGGTAACAAAGCCCAAACTCTTGAAAGAACCACCTCTCATAGAGGTAAAGGTACTAGCAAGATCTCCAAATACGAATAGATCCCCATAAATATATCTGACGCTATGAAGGTGTTAGAGGGCTATCTCTGCAACAAACTTAACGCGACCTTGTCCTTAACTTTGGTGTGAGTGGAGCATCCTCACATCACTAATTACATAATGGATTGCACCAATCCTTGGTTAGACACACATGTTTAGTTTAATAGCCTTGGAAAAATTTACTCACAAAATCCTATTCAAAGGCTCTATATCCTATGCTTGTTTGTGTACTCTGAAAAATAAAATCATTGCTAATCAATTTTAGTTAATCATTGTTACTTTTAATTCCTTTTTTTACTCAAGAGACGTGGTCATGAAACCGATGATATTATGAATTAGCATACCAAAGAAATGAATATGAACATAGTGCTAGTTTCTAATTTAAAATTCTTAAAAGTTGGTAAGATTTTCAAATGCAACTTCTACAATTTCAATAGGATGCAATATTTCCACAAATATCAAGATCAATATTAAATAACCAAAAGAGAAAATTCCATAATGCAAAATGAGTAATTGTTTTTTTGTATTTTCGATATAAAGAAATGAAAATGCAAGTACTGAATGACATCTTGATATATAGAACTTACTGCAAGAAAAAATAGACAAGCCAATCAGGATACTGAGAAGCAAATAGTCAGACCAAGATGCAAAGACAACGAATGAAAAAGATGATAAGAAATAAAAATCGCCCAAAAATTCAACGATAATAAGGTTTCCTATCACTCTGTAGGAACTCAACAACTAGGACAGAGACCCAAGAGGACTCAACAACCATCAAAACTCACCCAACAAACACCAAACTTAGCTAGGAAGCCTAAAAAGTTGATGTACATGACTGTTTAAGTAAAACTCATGTATGTACACACCCTATAGAAGGACAACTTGTGTATGTATGTGTTTGTCAAGGGAAAATCTGCGTATATGTATTAAAACACTGTTAGGGAAAGGATTAAGCCAAGCAAAATTAGTTGCAAAGTAAAAATAGGTTATCAAGCAATCAAGCGACGAGGAAACTCAAGATAATAGAGAGCAATTCAAGTAGAAAAACACTCAAAACCCCAAACATCAGTATGGTCACCAATTCTGTTACGAGGAAAATCACTCTATGGCATGGGGTAAACCACAACAGATGGAATGACACAAATAAATCAACTCTAATAACAAGTATGCTATATAAAAGAAATGCTAACATGACAAGATCAAGGGCCTACCTCATCCCGACGTTCGATGAAAACCACCATTGAGCACGCAACTCAAAGCTTTATACCTGCAACTTGTCCTCAACAACCAAGATACTCAAGCATATGGTGATAATATATAATGTTAGCATATAAAAAATCATAACCCATTATCATTCATAACAAATACACCCATGGAATAATAATTCAAATATTTGAAATATATCAATTGGATGAGAAAAGAGTATTTCTATAAAAAATGATCAACATAAGTGTATAAGTGACAAACTTTTGTAACAACACACATCATAACCGAGAAACTAGGTCCCTCCAGTTGGGCCTCCACCACTTAAATCCTCCCCCAAAGGAAAGCTCATATAAAGGAGACAATCAGGTTCTCCATAAAAGAAGGAAAGTCTTGGGGGCTGAACAATGTGTTCAGAATTTAAAGGATAAAGGGATGCAGACTAAATGTGTTGCAGACTCAATGTGAAGTGAAATTTCTCCAGAGTATCTTTTCTCTCAAAAGTTGAATTCTCCCTTCTTTCCATGGTTTGGAAATGGCCCAATTTATATCCTTCAAATGGAACTGAAGGGCTGAGTTGAAACGTTTCTAGTATATGGAAGGTCAAGGATCAAGGATCTCGTGACATGACATGGAAACCTAACACAATTTTTAATTTTCAGCACCAAACTCGATGTACATAGTCTCTAGTTGTGTAACATGTGTATATGCATGTTATCTAACTAGTAGGGAGCGTATATGTGGAAAAATATGATTTTTTGCCTCTGAAGGTACAACAAGGGACTTCAAGTATGCATAGGAAAATGGAAAGGCCCTGTAAGCAATTTGCATGGGGTAAGAAAAAACTTGATATAACATCAGGTTCTCATCTGGAATATTTGTTACCTTTATATTCAATCTTTGGAAGTTCTCAATGTGCTTTGCAACTGAACCCTTTTTATTGAGATTTATCAATTGGATGAAGAAGGTATTTCTCCTTGTATCCTCACACTGTGCTATCATTTCTTCAGCGAAAATTTTCCAAGTGGCAAGGGTTTTTCGAGAACAAATCCATCGATACCATATAAATTGGTTAGGTTCTAAATATAAGGAAACAATTCGTACCTTTTGTGTGTGGTACATCATGTAGATCAAATAATTTCTCCATATAGAGTATCCATGTGATTGTATCCTTGCCATCAAACTTCCTCATATCGATATTAGGAAAGTGGTTGGTCTTCAACCCAAAGCTGGAGTTTCTCTAGTCTTGATTCATCTTCCTTATGTCCTCATCATGAATTTCATGGGATACATTGTCACTTTCAGGTGGCCTCTCTATTAGAAACATTTTCAACCCTTCCATGATCTCCCCTTTTAAGCCATCCATCTTAGTATCCATTATCATTTCTACCTTCATTTTGGTTGAATCCATCATCCTTTTTAGTTCATCTTGTGTTACTGCCTTCTTTTGTAAATCATATATGTCCTTACACATTTCTTCACCTTCATCAAGAGTCCAAGTAGGACTGTATAAGGGATTATTTGGTGTATAAGTTCCCTTTTTTGGTGACATGTTGGCCAAGTAACAGTGCAAGGTAGGGATTCCTAATTGTCTTAGGAAGAGGTCCTCACAGACAAGGGGGTGTTAGGTGCTATAACTATGTAATATATGTGCAGGGTCCAACAATAGCACTGGGCCCAATATCTGAGGGAACTAACTAGGGAGGCTTGACCATGCCCTTATCCATACTATTGGACTACCCAGGTACTAGAGAATGATCTATTGTAGTGTTTTTCTCAGTGTACTATAGAAACGAAATGACCCAATGGTTTACTCGATTGGTCTTAGGATTCTAGAGGGTCTCCCAATATATGCCAGATACATGGGATCCCAAATCCATGGTAGTGTTGTAGAATTCACAACCATTCAAAAGAGACCTTTTGATATACTGTAGGTACGTGGAAGAACCACATTGTCCCCGTGTTGTAGCGCTGACAAGTAACGACAACTCCTATGTTTAGAGATGTTGTAATACATATGTACCTAAAAATCCCTAACATTCTCCCAATTTTGTGTGATAATCCTTTTATACCACTTTATCCCACATTTTAAATCACCCCAATTGGATCTTCTATTCAAAATATATACTACAAATTTCCAAAAAACAAAAACACACCTTTAAAACCTTGATTTGGAGACTGTTCTGCTAGCAGAACTTTCTTTTGTGGTAGCTCATAAATTTTTTCCATTATAAGTCTAAAATTTTGGCCTGAGGTAGCCATATGTGTCTTCTTTCCAACCCCATAGTTTATACCAATATTAGATTCTCCAAGAGAATTTTATTATAACTTTCCCAAGATGTGTAGAGTTTTTTCCCTTTCAGGAGTGTGAACTTGTACAGACTGTCACGTGTCACTGTCTTCACTTCAGAACTTTACATTTTCACCATTTAAACTTTTGTCTATACCCTAACCAATGGAATAGGTCTCACTCAATTTGGAGGTATGTAGCTTCATACATAACAATTTTCCCAAGAAAACATCTTTTAGAATGAAATATGGACCAACCGAAAACCCTAATTTCCTCAGAGAATAACTTTTTGAGTACAATGAATAAACAGATTAAATTTTTACACATGTTACTTCATTATTCTACCTTCTTACAGTAAATCTTTCAGAACCTGGAACCAAGCAAAAAAAATTGGGAGTGCAAATTCCAAGAAGACGTGTTTTGAAGAAGCCAGTCTCAAGGATTTTCTAGCTCTGATACCAAATGTTGAGAACCAAATACCAAAATAGCATAAACACCTCAGAATAAGTAATCAACACCTTGAAAAAGAAATAAATTCAGATAATAAGCCTTGTCGAGGGGGAAACCTCCTTATACATGATATGAATTCATAAATACAAGATGATTCCAAATGAAAAGGTCTCCTTGGTATATATAGGAGACTAGGAGGTACAATTACAACTAATGGACCCTAGTCGACATAAATAAAATAAAAATACTAATGTGATATTCCCCAATTAAGGGGTAATGTGCCACAATTTAGGGCTTAACAATAACCTTTATCTTTTCTATGTTGACCTTGATTCCATCTTTACATACAATATTTCTTAGAAGAATGCCTATAGGTCTGGAAAAGATGCATTTTTTTATATTCAAAGACAAGGGAATTTGTCTACATCTTTCCAACCTCATTTTTCACCATTGTATGTGATATTTCAGTAGGATGTAGATGGTCCAATCATTTAAGTACATAGACACTTCTTTGTAAATTTATTCTTGAAATGATTTCATCGTTGTTTGAGAAAATGTTGTTAGGGCATTCCTGAGCCTGAATTAAATTACTCTATATGAAAATGACCCAAATTCATACAAAAATAGTTTTTTTCCTGATCTTCTTTTGCAATGGGGACTTGGTTGTGTCCTAAGAAGCCATTGGTGAAAGAATAACATTAGTTCCACATGGATTCATTAATAACCTCATTGGAAAATGATGTCAGGAATGGATTAGTGACTGTAAGCTTGTTCAATCCTCAGAAGTCGAAATATATTCTAAGTTTCTTTGGGTCATTATTTTTAGGTTGCACGACCATCGGACTTTCCCACTCTAATTTGTTTATAGGATATATGATGATAGAAACTAGCATTGTTTCTATATCTTTCTGGACTATGGGATTATATTTGTGTGCTAACTTGTATGGTATTTTTTTGATGGGATTGGCCCCACGAATGAGGTCAATTTTCATCTCCCCCATATCTTGGAACAAATCTTTTAGGTATTTATAGTCACATGAAAAACATATTGATATTCTCTCAGTAGGTCGACTATTTTTCTAGTTTTCTTGTCAGACCAATAGTCTCCAATTCTGGCCATTTTTGGTCAACCATCTATTGGGATGTCAAACTCCTTATTTTTAATTTATGTGTCCATACAATCGGGTTCTTTAGATTCATCTAGTTGGCATTCTCCCTATACAAACTTGTTATAACTGAGGGGGAAGTCGGTTTTTTCTATGTCTTCATTGTTTTTCTTTTCTTCCTTGGACCCTAAGTAAACTATTTTTACAAGGTTATTTACTTCATGATGAATTTTCTTCCATTGAATCTTTTCCCTAGAAATAATAGTTTTTCCATGTCTATTCGTCAAGATATGACACTATACAATCTTTGTGCTGACACCAAATAGAAATTCAAAGTCAATCCCATGTCAACTTTGACTTTTCCTTTCCTTTGAATCTCATTATGATTTATTTTTTCAAGACACTTATTTATTTATTTTGTTTCATATTGCAAGAGTTCCTCCTCTGGTATGAATTCAAATTCTTTGATGAAGTTATCTTTGGTTTTATTCCAATTGAATGTGTGGCCACATGCTTCTTGAATTTTATAGCACTTGTGTGGTATATCATCTAGAGAATCTGGGAACATCTATGGCCACACCATTTTATGTCAATATCTTGCTTTTCTCCATTCATTTTCACATTGGTGAATGTGAGCAACTGGGTTGAACCTACATTTGAAGGTTAGAATGTTGACATTTGTTGACAATTTCTTCCCACCAAATATTTCCACAAAGTATAAGGTAGCAATATTCCAGGATTAAAATCGCGGTGCATGTGCTTCCCACCATCAAAATGCCTATCTTGTGAAGGATTCTACTAATCTTTTCACTCTTTGTTCTTCTCTGATTGATTTTTATACTTCGTCAACATGAGTTTTGGGGGATCTTTATTCACTAAACCACATGGGAGATATCGTTTGTGTGTTAGTTGGGATGAGTGTTGGCGTTCATTTTAAATTTTACTCGAGCACGATACATAAATATTGTATTGAAAAGAATGATCTCAACTGCTTTATTGGTATCGACTCTATCGACTATCACTCAACTTGATCTTAGTAATTCTCCATTTTCCAATTACAAAGTTATGTATTCGAGTTTTGTCCTATTAACAATGGTGATACAACTAAAATTTATCCTTCACTATTAGGCTCATAACTATATTTTTGTTCATTCATTACTTGATACAATCGTAGGGATTCCTGGGATTCGTCCAATGCTTTGAACTAGGTTTTGTCTTCTTTTGTGTTCAATGGTATTATGATTTTCCCACCGCTACCTATCAATTTAACTCTGTCCCTTTTGAGGGTGATTCTGGCCTTCATGTTTCAACCCCATGGTGTTCCAACTAATGCGGGATATGCTGGGATTCCATTCAACAGATAATCACTTTGAAGTCAAATCTTGATGGAATTCCCATTATGGATGGTATGCTACGTTTAAGAGTGCCAATTGGTTCAATCAACCTCTAATAGTCTAGTTTTAACAAATTCATTGTTCGATGTAATAGGGGATTTCCAGGTAGTACCCATGTTTCTCTCAGGAGGATATTTAATTGTGAATCAAAGTCTACTATGACTTGTTTTATCATATGGCCATCAATTTCTAGGTCAAGTTATAGGTCAAGGTCACTTTTGTTTCTTTCCCGAGACAATTGTTGAAGTCTTTTTATTGGTCTCTAATCTTCTTTGTATTCTCTTAGAATTCTCAGCAAGTTAATGAGATGATCAACCAACAACTTTTATTTTAACAATTGGATAAATTCTTATAAAGGAGTGTCTCGAATACTTGAATATCCTCCATTGTTTCCATTTAATTTGTCTTGGTCAATTTTTTGAATAATTCCAGCTTCCCGCATTATTATTTCTTCATTATATGGGTGGGGATATGCGTTTTGGCCTCCCCTTTGTTGACTTGGAAGTTCTGGGTAGATGTATTCACACTCTCCCGATCATGTTACATGGATATTTTTTTAATTTAAGATTTATTTCTTGGGAACTGTATGCAATATGTTCATGTTTCTCTTATTCATTACTTTATCTAATACAATTGGATAGTCTTCAAGGAAGTGATGCCCCACTCCGCATATGTTGAAAAAATTGAGATCAATTATGTCCTTTATTAGGAAATAAGGACTTATGTGGTCGCCCTTCCAAGAGTTGAAGTAGTAGTAACATCATCAACTACGTCCTCTGTGGAATTTTCCTCTTCCTCCTTTTCGTTGGCCTTGATAACCCCCATGGGGTCAACCTCTATTGAATGGATGTTTTTTCTATGTTTCCTATTTAACTATAATTATTGCGTTGAATGATTGTATTCCTCACAAAAGTGGCACCATTTTGGTTAGGCATCCCTTAAATTATGTGGGCAGTCTCTTGTCATGTGATTTGTTGTGGATTCACAAATGTCACAGAACATTTCAATTTAAATTCATCAGAATGATGGATCTACTACATCACTGAATTTATCGTATACTTTTGCGTGTCCTTCACTAGAGAATATTGTGCACCAAATTTCATTTCATGAGATTGGCATAGTTTTGATTGATTTTTGTAGTTCTGTGAGTTTTTCTTTCAATCTTTTCTCAATTATTTATGATGTCGAATTTCCTTCATCATCCATTTCTATGCACTGGTATTTTTTCAGTGTGTCTTGACATGACCGAATGTCATACATACATAATGGTGCTCTAATGTTTTGTAACAAACCTGTCACATACCATTGCATAAGAAATGTTTCTTTAATTTCATAAGGAATATGACTTAAAAGATATTTGAATCTTTGATCACATTCATGGATGGTTTTTCCCAGACTCTGTTTGATTTCTTTCCTGACCAAGAAACTTATATATTATATTTTGAAAAATGTGAGGAAGCTCTATTTTATTTATTCCATCAATCATTGTTGATTATCTGTGAATTTCATGAACTAGATGAGGGCCTTGGCTTGAAGTGTTACACCAAATCATGTCATTTGTTTTTCTTCATGGGTTATATCAGCTGCATCCCATAATTTCTCACAAACGAACCAATTTCATTTGGAATCTTCATCATCTTCATATATGGGGATACGTTTGAGGCCCATTGTTGTTTTATTGGAATTTTCTAAGACTGGAAATATTGCAAGACTTCGGTTCAAAGTTGACTAGGAATTTAATGTGGTCTTACTTCCTCGTGTCAAAATCTGTGTATTCAACTCGACCAATACAATTTGTCTCTACTCTTCGACCGAAGTGTATTTGATTGCTAATTTTTCTTGTTATTTTCTTGAGATTAGATCATCTTTCTGATAAATTTGTCTATATATTCTACATATGATCCTCTCTTTGGTTTTTTCAATTCGTTTTCGCTATCTACTGATTTGGAATCTTTAGGTAGTATATGTTATCACCGAAATTTCGTCCGCACATGGCGACAAGAACTCCGCATCATCAAAACAACAATGAAGTCATTCATGGCACTGAATTAATTTCACAACACTCCATAAGGGTAAAAAACTATACAAAGTAACCAAAAATTGAAGGGCGCTTCACAATAGTTTGGTGCGCACGCACATGCGCAGGACAAAAACGTATGATGCGTGCATGCGTGCACGACGCGCAGCTATCAACGCAAAAACCCGCGCACTTTCTAATATGGCGCATTTATTGAATTGGTCGGCCTCCCAACCACTTTCGAACCAGCTCCCAATCTGATTTGACTCCCAAATCCGAGCTGAATCCATAGGGTAGGTGGATTAATGACCTAATGAAGCCCTAAAGAGCCCCTTTTCACACTTTGAAGAGGTTACATAATCGCCCGGTGATCTGCTATAAAAATCCACGAAGGAACATTGTTTTCGTAAGGAATTCCAGGTATTGTTATGCTGCTAAGATTGTCAAGGGATCATTCTTTGACGGTAACACATTGGCAACATCTCATAGAGCCATTTGCCTATCCATTGAGCAGATGTGATGGGAGTTCTTTCACCATCAGTCTCATTTCTTCGCATTGTAAGGAAAGCAGGTTTGTGAGGGCCTCGTGATCCTTCCTTTGGGGGAAGAAGGAACCACAGTTCCCTTCCTTCATCGTGCTCTGGTTTCATCAATTGATCAACTCAAAACCATTGGTGATATCGGTGTATTTTTGTGTTCATTGTTTCTTTATCCATATGTTCATAGTTTTAATTTATTTTTGTTTAATTCTTGCTTGTAGTTTTCTTTGTTTCCGCTAACCCTTTCCTCCATAGCTGTCATGCTCTCCAAGACCCAACAGGGCATGTAAGCACCCTCGATTTGCTCACCAGGTGACGAATTGGGTGTGAACAGACTGGCGAATCCACTGGGGAGATAGGTATCAATTCCTCCCTCATTTGGGTTTATTTTGCTTTCCCTTTGGTTTTATTAACTTGCAGGGACAAAAACCGACCTCCGCCGACCTGCTAACCAGTCAATTCGCAGGAGAATTGAGAGAAATCCATCCGCATTTTCTTTCTCGGTCACTTTCCACAGGCGCGCGAGTATTCCACCCCACAGACGCACATCTTGCGCGCATGCGCCTGCACAACGTTCTCTCTGCGCGCATGCGCTTTAGTTCTCAATACTATCAGCGCGCATGCGCCATATACGCATCTGTCTACACTGGAGGCTGCGCATCTGAACTAAATTTCACATTGTAAGGTTTTTGGATGTGGGGAAAGTCATTTTTCTTCTCAAGAATGATGTTATGCATGCTCTAAATACTACACCACTTAGACCCCTCAACTTATAAAGGGGATAGTCAAACAAACATAGGCACTTAGGTGGATAAAAATCATTTTCGCTTATTTGCTTTTTGCCACATGGATGGCTTGTTTTGATTTATAATCTAAGGAACACATCAATTTTAATCACATCTAAATCACATTCGGGACTCGAAGTTGGAGTAGCAATCCTTGAGTATGCTCTTCTCTTGCGCAATCAAGCGATCTTGAGAATCAGAAAAAGATTGTGAAAACAATCTCATCTCCCTTAACAAAATTTCAAAAATTTTAGGAGAGGACAACGACCCTTTCGGGACCCCTCTTAGCTTCATTTTTCAAACACATTCTTGTAACCGGCCCATACATGCCCACATGTCAACAAAACTAGAATAGTGTTTGAATTTATGCTTTCTTAGATCAAAAAACTAGGAGAGTTTAAAGTTTTGTAACGAGCCCACACATGCCCACATGTTCAATCTAGGATAGTTTCATTCTTTTTCTAGATTAACTCACACATAGGGAGTTAAAGGATGGTAATGGACCACATGTCCACATGCTAGTTTCCTAGGGCTTTTAAAATTTCGCAAGGTTGTACCAATGACATCTAGCTAAATAGGTAATCACACTCTTGTAAGG